>WAAE01004577.1:235228-312460 GCA_013400495.1 Nicator chloris
TTTTTTTTTTTTTTTTTTTTTTTGTTTCCCCAGTCTACCAAAATTGCTGCTTTCCTGAGCAGTGTTTGATGATAATGGCACTGCTGTTAACAGAAATCAACTCTGTTCTGTTTGGCATCTTTGAGGCAGGTGTGCCACAAACACCTTTACAAAATTATTGATGCTTTAGTATTGCAGGCCACAACTATCAAATGCAATAAATAATCCCAAATCCTAGAGCACAGCTGGTACTTACCTCAGTGAGTAAATAACTGAGCACAGTTATGATGGGAAGCCCTGGATTTGCTGGGTTTATGTACTGTACACAGACCCAGAATAAGAGTGAAACAGGTGTATCTCTGTGAGTGTCAAAGTAAGAATTTAAAGGACTTGTAATTCCATACCAGAAATCTTCCCTCCTGGAAGTTAGGTCCTGATTGTGGAGACTGCTGTACACATGCCTGGTATGAAGGGAATGAGTTGTGCTGATGAAATTGCTTTCTCAAAGTTAAACCTCTGCTTAAATAGAGCTCAAAAAATGAAAGCAGGAGTTTTTATATGTTTAAAGACCAGGATCATTGCTGGTAAAATTGCTTTTATACTACAATGATATTAAAGGTACTAGTTTTTCATTGAGATGATGGTGAAACTCATGCATTTGACAATTATATTTTATTTTAAATTTGAATGACAATTTGATAAAGAAAAAAATTTGCAAGTTTATCCCTATCATGAGAACATTTCCAAAACTGATTGAACTTGCTCAGTCTAGGCTCAAAGGTTTTCAAGAATTGCTACATCAGACATCGTTCCCATTTAAAAACAAAATTAAAAATCAGCTGAGATTTTTGAGGTTAAAAAAGATGAAACACTTTGGTACAGTTCTTTTCCCCAGTGAAAATTCTAAATGTTCAAGATTCAAGATTTAAGCTTCAAGATTCTTCTTAACCTCATTGTGATTCAAGATTCTTCTTAACCTCATTGTGATTATGCCATACTTTAGAGGAGACAGGTCAGAATATCAGATTTCTTTTGGCTGCAAATCTGGATGAAGATTTTGGGCCTCAGTCATTGACTTTGTGAAGAATTGGGACAAAATATTGGTGCAGAAACCCTTTGAACTTTGGACTTATTCAAAGGCTCATTTGATCTGTGAGTCAGCCCTCATGAAGCTACCGGAGCTCTGATTGAATTTAATGAAGTCTGGAGTAGTATCTTTATGGCTTTGGCTCATCTGACATTCAAATCATTCCTCCTCTTTATCGTGTTTTCCAAGAGGCCTGGTTTATAATGTCAATTCAGTTAGAAAAACAGCACTAGAATATTCTAGATGCAGTTATTTTCTCCATTGTGACATGACAAACAGAGGGACAAAACATTTAAGAATTGTAACCTGCAGGAATTTTTTATCTGAGCTTTGTGAAGTTGCCCGTTGCATCCACCACCACTACCAGAGGTTCTCTGGCTGTGTAGCCTTGGTTAGGTTTGGAACCAAGACATGCTAAGATCTACTCTGAAATGAGGCTGAGATTTATCTTTCCTTACCTTCCCTTTTTTTAAGCTGTGCAGCTCAGGGGAGTTGTTTAGGCTCCTGTATTGATAGAAACACACATCAACAAAGACCTGTTCATCTCAGGAGTTATAGACACCCATCTCAAACTGCATCACAGGTGATCCCTCAGAGCAGCAACTGCCAACTCCATGAGCACACCAAATAATCAACCACTTTCCCCCGGTGCAAGATGGGCATGGCAGTAAACCCTTAACCCTTAAGGTAGGTGTAAATGTGTGCTTTGATTGAAACATCCCATTCCTAGTCTACCTGGAGAGTTTTTCTTACGTGGAGCTGGAGAATGGGATTAAATTGTAGCTCTGCTCCCTTTGGCTTTCATGACTCAGCATCAGGTTGGCTGTGCACTCATAAGCTGAAAATAGAAGGTTTTGTGGATGGAAAAGTGCTGCAATGCTACTGAATCCACTGCTGCTACATTGCCCATTTTCTGGTGCTGTATCCAACAAACCCAACACATGTTTACAGGCCCATTTCTTGAAATTTTCCCCTTTTTAAGACACCATGAGGATTTTGAATATTGCCCCTGTGTTATCTCCTTCTGATGATTTCAACATTGCAGGAATTATTTAAAGGGTGTTAGAACAAGGACATCAACTTCATGTGCAGCTGTATTAACATATAGCCCCAAATATACAGTGGTTCTGGGAATGACCAGACTGGCTGGGCAGAAGATCTAGAGGTCAAAAAAAAATAGAAAACTAAGATTAGGCAGCTGGGTTCTGCTCACTGCCACGAGGGCTCAGCAGTTTCTCCCTCCTCCTCAACAAGCAGAGCATGAACATGTGGATCTCCAGAGTGGAAAGTTTAATGGTCAGGCTGTGAAACAGCTCAGACAAGACTGATTGGGGAAGAGATACAAGACAGACAGACTGTAGATAATTCTGTATGTTCAGCAGTTTGCAGTTATTTTCGTAATCCCAGCATCACAAGTATGGAAATATTTATGATAACCCAGGACAGATGGAAATTTCCTTTGCACAGGGCTTACATTGGAGGAACTTTGTGTTTGATGGGTTGATACCTCAGGCATGTGTTGTTGCCTTTGTCTGCAATTATGGTGGTCTAGAGAGGTCTGGAGACACACACAAAAAAAAGCTGTCTGGTCTTTCAGGAGTTCCTTGGAGATGAATTTTGGGGTGACTCTCACAGTGCACCCCAGTGGAATTGAAGGTCTTCACCTGGGCAGTTGCTCTTGCAAAGACAATTTTCAGGTAGCCACTCTTGCAGGCATAAGGGAGAAGTTTGCTTTGATCCTTGTACTGGAAAAGACTCATTTTCACTTAAAGAATAATTTAAATTGGAAAAGATCTCCAAGATCATGGAGTCCAACCTTTGACCAAATACCACCATGCCAACTAGACCAGGGCACTGATTGCCATGTGCAGCTTTTCTTTGATTCTCTGATTCTGTGAATATTTTGAATTTCTTGTAATCCACACTTTGATCAGACTTTGGCCAGAATGGACTCTGTGAGTAAATCTTGAAGTAGGGAAAACACAGATATTGATTGTGCTTGTCTTTTCCTCCTCTTTGATGGTATTAGCAACAAGCATCAAATATTCACTGATACACCGACTTCAATATTTGTCAAATAAACTGAGCTTAAGTCACTGCTGATAAAGATTGGGTTTTAATTCACTGAAAGTAGGTAAAAGTGTTTCCCTCTGTTTTCTTCTCTGTGGCATCAACTAGTCCTTAAACTCATTTTTAAATCCCTTGTCAGTAGGCACAGTTGGAACCTGTTCCTGTCATGGTGTTTTCTGTGCCATTTTGATCAATCCATTTGGGATATGCATTGTGATACTTTTTTTTTCTTTCCCTCCAGTTTCCAGTTCATATTTTCTTTTTTTAATCAGGCAGAGACGTTACAATTAAAATACCGTAAAAGCGATTCTGGCAGTATTGCAATAAGCACGTTTTTTAATTAAAGAAAGAACATGGGATGTACAAATAGTAACAGCTAATGGGAAATTTCATCCAATGTATTTTTTAATTGAGATTTAAAAGGAAGAAAAGTCGGCTCTATTTCTCCCTGTCACTGTGTGATATTTTCCTACATTGTTACAGTGAGCCTTCAATAATTAGTCTCAGAGCTTTAGAATCCTCTCTGTTTTCATGAAAAGCTGTGGAAGGCATCAGTTCTTTATTTTTCAGTATATTTTCCTGCAGGGATTCAGTGTTATCCAGCAGAGTGCAACTCACAGGTGTGGACACTCCCGGAGGAAGGGTTTTAAGGTCCTGAATCTGTAGCAGTTTTAGGTGTGGGTCTTTTCAGATCTTCCCCCAGCTGCAAACCCTGGTTCAAGTTTGGGTGTGGGCTGCAGGTTTCTTTTGCCACCGTGTTTTATATGGGCTTACAGGATGTATGTTGGACTCCCAGGACTCTCACCTGCCAATTAAATTGATTTGCTGCAACTTCAGCAGCTCTTGAGACTCCTGTGGGACATTTCACAGTGAGCAGATCTGTGGAAGCTAATCCTGGCCAAGGAACTGAGCACAGCTTTGGCAGAGACTGAGCAAAAACCCCAGGCAGCAACATCTCTTCCCTCTAATCACTGTCATGGAAGGAGGGAATCACAGAATCACAGAATGGTTGGGGTTGGAATGGACCCTAAATCTCATCTCATTCCAGCCCTGCCATGGACAGGGACCCCTTCCACTCTGCCCATGTTGCTCCAAGCCCTGTCCAACCTGGCCTTGGGCATTTCCAGGGATCCAGGGGCAGCCACAGCTTCTCTGGGCACCCTGTGCCAGGGCCTCCCCACCCTCACAGGGAAGAGCTTCCAAAGTGCATCTAATGGATATCTGTCACTTGGGGACTTGAAATGATAGCCCAAGGGCCTTTGTTTTCATCACACCTCTGTGGGTGGTGTTTACCTGATGCCTTCACAAGGCTCACCTGGAAGCTCCTCAGTTAGGTCCCAGATGATGTCAGATGTGCTAAAAGACACCCTGAAGTGTCCACACCTCTTCCCCACCCAGTCAGCTCTCCCCTTCCAAATCCATCCAGGTGTTGCTAAGTATCTCAGAGGCCCCTTAAGAGCGAAGAAATAGAAAGAATTTTTGGAAGGAGATACATCCATGGCAGCACCTCTGGGGATGCTGATTGGAATTGCCTTTTACTTGTCTCCTGAGCTCTAAGGGAAGAGCCTGATCAGTTTCCAAGGGAGCACGTGCCATCTGAACAGATGGCTGTGAGCACAGCAAGCTGAAAACCAAAGGCTTGTCAGGCTGGGGAGATGAATTCTGTTTGAGAGCAGTGAAGCAGCTGCTGATTCCTCTCCCAGGGATGGATCAAGGCCTCCATCCAACAAAATGCTGGAATACAAGCTTAGCTTTTGAGTGTGATAGTGATGCTCTGGTGGAAATACATAGGCATTCAGAGCTATTCTGGGATCTGTACCTGTGTGCTGTGAACATGGAGGAACATTTTGAGGGAGGTGCAGGATGAATTTTGTACTAGTGATTTGAGCAGCTTTTTGGATGGGTCTAATACAACAAAATTCCCTTTTGCATCTTGTTCAGCTGTGGTCCAAGCTGCAAACAACTTTCATGGCTCTCTGGAATGTCCTGTGAGCATGTCAAAAGAGTGCAAGTGACAGATCCATGAAATAATTAATTGTCTTTTCTAAAGCTCATGAACTTTGTATTTTTCTTTCTGTACACAGCAAGGTTTTAGTTGCTTTGGGGTTTTTTTTTGCCTTCTTGGATGCCTTACGAGGGACACTCCCAGAGCAGGAGAATGAGCAGTAAGGGAGCTGCCAGCACACTAAAGCCTTGTGGTTATACAGGATCAAGCAAAGCTGTTCCAGCTCTGGAAGTGGCATCCTGCTGTTTGCCACTCAGGGATGCTGGCCAGGAACAGAACTTCTGAGCCTGAGCCTGTCTCATGGGGGATTCTGTGGCTTTGTCATGTGAAACAGTAAGTGAGAGGAGCTGGTAAGAGCAAACTGAAGGCTGTGGGGCTGAGTTATTCCTGGGCATGGAGCAACCAGAACAGATCTCCCCTGCACTGTGGTGGGAAGAGGTAGTCCAGGTGAGGGGATGAGATTTCAATCTGCAGATCCCCTTCCATGTAGAGGCAGTTTCCTGCTTGTTGAAGGTTATGACACAGTAGTGATGTATAAGACCATTTTGTTGATACTCTTCTAACATTTGATTATTTAAAAAAAAAAAAGAGACTATCCAACACCCTTCTCGTAGTTTGCTGGCTTTAAAACTGTATTCAGCTTTACATACAGAGGTAGAATTAAACCAAATTTGAAGCAGAACTGAATATCTGAAGTTGAACTAAATATAAATATTTTACTTTTATCCCAGCGCTCTAATGAGCTGTTCATTAGGAAAAATATCTTATATTGACACTGAATGCAAAGTGTGACCTCAAAAGGTGATAATAGAAAACTTCTCCACGCAAAATGTGTACTTTGGAAAGGGGACTTTACTTCCCTCCAGTTTCAGGAAATCTCTAAAACAGTCTACGTCACAACCTAAATGAAAGACAGTAACATTGCTTTTATTTATCATGAGAATATCTGTTTTAGAATTTTTTTTTTTAATTTAAAATGAGGTTTTTGAGAAGGGATATAAACTGCTATGTCTTCAAGTGTGAATCTTCTTGACAAAGAGAAATTCCCACACCACTCTTCCTAATCTTTTTTCTTTTTTCTTTTTTCTTTTTTCTTTTTTCTTTTTTCTTTTTTCTTTTTTCTTTTTTCTTTTTTCTTTTTTCTTTTTTTTTCTTTTTTCTTCTTTCTTTTTTCTTTTTCTTTCTTTTTTTTTTTTTTTCTTTTNTTTTCTTTTTTCTTTTTTTTTTCCAGAAGTGTACAATGCAGGCTCTTTTCATAGTTAATGTTTTGGATACCTGGGCTGTGGCATTGTACGAGTCAGTCTAGGACACCTGACAGAGAGAATTCTTAATACATTCCCTTTCTAAATCCTTTACTTTTGAGCATGTCCTCCACCATTTCCAAGGGACTTCAGGAGGTAAATCTCTTTTCACAAAATCAGTGGTGTTGTAATTATTCTTTCAGCAGATTAAACCTTCCTTATTATTAGGTTTGTTTTCTTTAGTTTTTTTTTTTTTAATTATTTGGTCTGGCTGCTTCTCCCCTCCTGTGGGACATATGGAGTTGCCTTGTTGTTTTTATCTTTTCTTTTCCTCCTTTTTTTTCCCCGTTGGTAAAGACAGATAAAGAAACATTTCTTTTCTGTTAGTGCAGAGGTGGAGGCTAATTGCTGGGTTAATTGAGAAGAATAGTGCTTCTGATGTTCTCACAAAGTATCAAATAGCCTCAACATATTTCTCCCCTCTCTCCCTCACTCCACCTAAAGAGACCCATTGAATTTGCACATTACTGTACAGAAGTGATTATGGGCTTAATTGTATTTATTTTGCTTGGTGGGGAGGCCATCATAACAGTGGTTGATTGATTTTTATAAAATCACCCTCAAGGTCATGTGTAGGACTTTGCTTTCCTGTGCAGCCATAACAAACAATTTGAGGGTCACAGCCAAAGGCTCTGTTGAGCAATATTCCTGCTTTCTGCTTTCAGAGAAGGGGTCAAGTGCAATAAAAGAAGGAAGCATAACTTTTATTTTCTTTTTAAAAAAAGCAGAAGACAACCTTGTAAAGCAGCAGCTGTGTATTTATTCTGACCCAACAAAAACCACAGAGGTGTAGAGGGACAATATGCAATTTTTGGACAGGAGAATTTGTAAGTTTGGCCAGAGTTTGTTTTACACACAAGCTTGATAAATGGTTAAATGAGTCCTTCCTAATGCTTTCTTTTCTGTTCTATGGTGCTGCTCTTCTTTTATCCTCGGGAGTTAAATTTTACTTTTCCACTGTATTTTCTCCCAAAGACTGAGCACCATTTTGTTTTGTCCTGGGGGGTTTTCAGAAGCTTTGCAAAGATCCAGGGGACAACAGCATTGTGGAGTGACCATGAGTGTGGGTGATCTGCCCTTTTTTTAGGGTTAAATTTTGTGTCTGACATCTACTTCTAAGGGAAAACAAAAGAGTCACATACAGCAAGGATCACAATCATAGAATGGTTTGGTTGGAAGGAACCTTAAACCTTTCTTGTTCCAACCCCCCTGATGTGGACAGGACACCTTAAACTAGACTAGGTTGCTTAAAGCCCCATCCAAGCTGGTCTTGAACAATTCCAGGGATGGGGCAGCCACAGCTTCTCTGGGCAACCTGTCCTAATTCCTCAACACCCTCACAGGGAAGGATTTCTTCCTAAAATAAGGGCTTCTCGTGTTCAAGTTGCACCAGGGGAGGTTTAAATTGCATATTAGGAAGAATTTCTTTACTGAAAGGGAAGTCAAGCAGTGTAACAGATTTCTCAGGGCAGTGGTTGACTGACCATGCCTGGAAGTGTTCAAAAAATGCGTGGACCTAACACTTGGAGACATGGTTTGGTGGTGGACTTGGCAGTGCTGAGTTAATGGTTGGACTCTGTGGTCTTAGAGGTCTTTTTTGCAACCTCAGTGGCTCTGATTTCCCTCTGGAAGGGTCACACTTGCAGCCAGGTGTGCACAGCTCCTGCTGGAATTCCTGTTGCTCCTGGGACATGGGGGGATTATTGTTCATACTTGCATCCAGAGCAGTCAGCAGCATCCAAGCTTCTCAGACACTCAGGAACCCACAAGAGATATGGAAAACCTTTGATCAGCAGCTTGAAAATTTTGAATGGGCAATATGTGACTGAAACGTGGGAAATCTTGTTTGAGACAGAATTGGGATTTTGCAATCCAGGGATAGGACAACTGTCTACCAGCCCTCCTGGTTGGGTGGTACAGCATGACAGCAATTAAAATACTCATTAAAAATTGTATGAAGAGAAGTGGAAACAGAAATGACTGTATTTCACTGAGAACAGAGCATGGGAAGTCAATAAAGACCTTAGGGAAGATGTCTTTTTTTATGTTAGGAGTGAAATAAATCACAGTGATTTACAGTTCCATTTATAGATTGCGGTGATAAAATTATTAACACTGCTGCTATAAGGCAAAAGTATTTAATAAATATTTCTGTTCTCAGTATGGGAAGGAACAGGATGGTAAATTACATCACAAGAGGAAGATGGACCAGCAGTCCATTTATTGCCAAATAATGGCGATAAGATGAAGACATTTAATATTCTTTCAGAATACACATTCTTAAAATCAACAGCTCCAGTCTCATTCAAGACATTTACAGTTGCTGCTGGAGTCAGATACCTTGTGTTGTTTTACATGAAACAAGCTGAAATTTGTTCTGGTTCATCACAATTCATGCAGTATGATTTGCAAAAATTCTACATAAAGGCTCAACATTAATACATTTGTATATAGAAAAGTATGTCTAGGGAAAGAGACAATTTACATGTAGGAGAGTTTGTGAGAGCAAACCTGTGGTTCCCAGTAGTTACAAGCAAGAAAATGTGAGATTTATCTTTTTCTTCGGTTAAGCATATTCTGTACAAATTATGTAAAAAACTGTGGAAAGCAATGAAATCTGGAAAGAAAAAATATAATGGATAATCCCTGTTCAAATATTGGTTTTTTTATGAGCCTAAGAAATGAAGACTAAGTTATAAGGCTTTGTTGGAAGCTCAAGAAATCAACGAAACAAGGAAAACCCCTCCATGTGAGAATAAAAAAGGCAATCAGGATAAGCAGAACATGAGCAATAGGTCAAGATAGTATTAATCTGGTTTTTATATTGGAACTTCACACCTTTTTGTTTTTTTTCATTTTGTCTGAACACTGCAATTAACCCACCTGTCTGATCTCCCTTCTTCTTGCTAAGGATACATGGTGTTATCATGGAATAGTTTGGGTTGGAAGGGACCTTAAAGATCATCTGATCATCTTGTTCCACCCCCTGCCATGGGCACAGACACTTTCCACTCTCCCAGGTTGCTCCAAGCCCCATCCAGCCTGGTCTTTAGCACTTCCAGGGATCCAGGAGCAGCCACAGAATCTCTGGGCATCCTGTGCCAGGGCCTCCCCACCCTCACAGGGAACCAAAAGTGAGGCAGGAGAGCCAGCTGGGTGGTAGGTAGAGAGATCACCATTAAAAACTGCTTCCACCAGTAGCAAACTGGCCATGGGGTGAGCTGGTACAGTTATCAGCTACTTCACACAAAGGGAGCTTGGTAGACCCTTTGTAAGAGGTGTGACGTTTCCAGACTTTGGGAATTTCCCTAGTCTCTCCTGGGAAACACAGCTTGACCTAGGAAGGCATATCCCATGTGCAGTGTGACAAAATGAATGAGAGCCCACTCTGTCCACACCCATTGTGAAGAGAGTGACAGCATCCTTCCCAGGGGAGGAAATATGAAAGGAGATAACGGAGTAAACCATCCTCAGGTGACAGACTGGGATTTCCAGCTCATGAGAGGCAAGAACAAGGGAGGCATTTGACAGAACTGAAGAGTTTGAGTTTAAAAAAAAAAAAAAAAGGGATGGAAATGGTTTTTCATGCACCATGCATTTAACCCACAGAATTCATTGCTTCAAGAAGTCGCCGAGACCAAATATCACAAAGATTTCAAAGACCAGTTCTTTATTACTGGCAAATCTTATCCAGTTATACTAATAGTCAGTAGGAGGAAAATGTTGGCAAGGAGTTGAAACCTTATGCTTTGAGGTGACGCTAACCTCTAATTAGGGATTAAAATGAGGTTTTCATGGGATGGGGAGATCAGCCCACAGCCAGCTAAGAGGGAGATGTGTCTCACACTGTATTTGGAAGCATCTGGTTTTGAACACCAGCTAGAAGATTTTGCAGGATTAAATCAACCACTGATCTAAACAAGTTGCCGGTTCTTATGTTCCAAAGCAGTTTTCCTCTCTCCTCTCTCAGTTACAAGGAAAATGTAATCTAAAAAGTAACATAATACAAATTAAGGAGGAATATCCCTTTTCAACATTAAGTGACTTAGTTGGTTAAAACTGGGTTTTTCCAGACACAGTTTCCTTCAGCTGTGGTTGGAGAGTCTGCCCAGGCTGACTGGCCTTGCTCAAGTCTAGAAATGCAGACTGTTCTAGAATCAAAAAATGGACTGGATTAATCAGGTCTGCAAAGTGTTGATAAATCCACAGAGAGAAATAAAGAGCAAGGTGGAAATTTCACAGACTACAATAACACTTTATCCTTAATTTTGTAATTTTATTGCAAACCCCTTTGTTTACCTACCTCTTACAGTTCCTTTGACTGTGAGAGAATGGCTGACTGAATATGTGATTGTATTTTGCTCTTCTCTTGCTTTCAGGTGGCAAACTCCTCTTTACTGGACCAGGACCTGTAGAACTGCATGCTCATTACATCCTGGTGTCTGATGGAGGAGAGCTCCAGGTGGGATCCCCTGAGGCCCCTTTCCATCACAAAGCACACATCTATCTCTATGGCAGCCTCCACTCTCCACCACTATTTCCCTATGGAGTTAAATTCCTGGCAGTGAGGAATGGGACCCTTTCCATTCATGGTGAGTGCATTTCTTTTGTTGTCAAAAGAAAAGGACAAATGAATAACAGGAAACAAAACAAAGAAAACGCAAAAAAAAATCGGAAGAAAAATAAATTGACAAAACTTTGGTCATGATTCTCGTAGAATCATGGTATGGGTTGAGTTGGAAAAGACCTTAAAGACCATCTGGTTCCAATCCCCATTCCATGGGCAGGGACACCTTCCACTATCCCAGGCTGCTCCAAGCCTCATCCAGTCTGGCCTTGGACAATTCCAGGGATCCAGGGGCAGCCACAGCTTCTCTGGGCACCCTGTGTCAGGGCCTCCCCACCCTCATAGGGAAGAATTCCTTCCCAATATCCCATCTAACTCTGCTCTCTGGCACTGGGAAGCCATTCCCTGTGTCCTGTCCCTCCATCCCTTGTCCCAAGTCCCTCTCCAGCTCCCCTGGAGCCCCTTTAGGCTCTGGAAGGGGCTCTGAGGTCCCCCTGGAGTCTTCCCTTCTCCAGGTGAGCACCCCCAGCTCTCCCAGCCTGGCCGCAGAGCAGAGGGGCTCCAGCCCTTGGAGCATCTCCATGGCCTCCTCTGGACCCATTCCAACAACTCCACACCATTCTCATATTGTGGCATAGAAGAATTTAGATATGGAGCTTTTCTTGAAGACTATGAAATATGGGTATAAAATGGCCATTTCTCGGTACAGGAGTTTGGACATGGAACCCAAATCCAAACTCAGCACAATTCAGAGCGTCGGTGCAATGCACATTTCTCAAGTTCTCCTCTACTGGGCTATTTTTAAAAGCTGTAGTCTCATAGAGGAGGAGAAAAAAAAAAAAAAAAGAAAAAGAAAAGACATCTGAATGTCTCATCTCCCTTCCTCCTGTTCTGGTGTGTCAACCTTCCTGCTGGTGGGCATTCACACCCTCCAGCAGGTCTTGAACTTCCACCCTGTGCCCTACAGGAGAAAATCCTGCTGTCTGAGCACAGAGACATGTGGCTCTGGGTCAAAAATTATGTCAGGCACCGAGGGGTAGCATCTGAGCCCAGGCAGAGAGTGAGTTGTGCCTCTGTGCCATCTTCCTGCCAGCCCACAGGAGCTGAGCAAGGTCAGCAGAGGTCAGGTTTGGAGGGGAGTCAGTGAATGGATGCTTTTTTGAGTCAGGAGAGATAAGCAGGGACTGGGGAAGGAGCTCCTGGCAGGGGAAGGAGAGGTGGGGTTGTACCCCAGCACCATGTCAGGTGCTCTTAACCCCTTCATTGAGACACAGCAAGGCTCAATTATTTACTGCCTGTAAAAGGCTTCAATAATTTCAGTGAAGTGGCTTTGCAGAGCATTTCTCCCCCATTTCCTGGAGGATCTCTGTGAAGGAGGGCTATTAGAGCACCTTGGCTGAATTCACTGTCTGTTACTGGCCATTGAGTTTCACACAGTTATCCCAGCCCTGAGCTCAGTAATTCCCTTTAGATTAAAGCTTGCCTTCCAGAAAGGCTTGGTCTTTGAGGATGTCAAGGGAGACAGAAACCAGCTTTTTCCTTAGAGGCTTTTTCAGGGGATTAATTTGGTTAATCATCCTTTTTTTTTTTTTCTTTTTCTTCTTTTTCTTTTTCAAGAAAAGTATTGTGATTTGAATTTCCCTCATAACAGTTTTTGCTCCTTCACTTTCTCTGTCTTCTGCCCCTTTAAAGTGTCCTTCTATTCTCGGTTTGACCCCTGAAAGCCAGGATTTTGTCCTTAGATTGTCAGCACTTTACAGCATGAGCCTTCACTTTTCCATGCTTTTTGTTTTCTAGCAATGTAGGAAAAGCCAGTAGCAACTTCTGGTAGCTGTGCCTCCTGTAATGCTTCTGTTTTCCATTCCAAGCCTGTATCAGCTCTGCCTTGGTGACTCCATCACCCACAAAACAGAAGACAAACAGGGCAGAGCTCATTTTGCAGTCTTACCTTGACAATGTGATGGAGGGAGGTAAACCCAGGCATCCACATCAGTACCTTTGACCTTTGAGTCTTTTCTCAATGATAATTTATCCATTTCACTCAGTGCCATAATTCTCAGTGAGTCTTCATTCCCTGGGAACACAAGAGGATGAGTTCTGCAATCCAAGTATTACCTGCATGGACGTATACAGAGTCAAAAGTGGCTTGACTCTTAGTGGAAAATACTCTTGGTTTCAATTTTTTATAAATGACTGGATTATTGAAAGGCTTGTGTGGGAAGGGATGTTAAAGACCATCTAGTCCACCCCCATTCCATGGGCAGGAATGCCTTCCACTATCCCAGGTTGCTCAGGGTCCCATCCAAGCTGTCCTTGGACACATCCAGGGATGGAGCATCTCCAGCTTCTCTGGGCAACCTGTGCCAGGGCCTCCCCACCCTCACAGGGAAGAAATTCTTCCCAATATCCCATCTAATTCTGCCCTCTAGCAGGCAGTTTGAAACCATTTCCCTGGTCCTATCCCTCCATCCCTCATCCCAAGTCCCTCTCCAGCTCTCCTGGAACACTTTTAGGCACTGGAAGGGGTTCTGAGGTCTCCCTGGATCCTTCTCTTCTTCAGGCTGAACAACATCAACTCTTATTCTATTATTATTATTCAAAACCAATTCTTATTCAAGAAGTCATATCAATTTCTTATTCAACAGATCCAGAGTAGCTATGAAGTCACTTTTAAGCTCTGCATAACACACAGCCTCAGTGCATGGCTGCAATTATTGTTCATTCAAACCATGTAATCTGCAATTTAACATCGAAGCAGTAGAAGCCTGCTAGAAAACATGACAGAAGATAGTGGGATCTTTTACTGGGTTCATATTGCTTACACAGAAAAAAAAAATCTGCTTTTCTGTCTTCAATTTAGCATCAGTCTGGTCTGTGGTGTAGAACATATTGTGGAGCATGACAGCCCCTTTTATATATATATACATATATGTGAAAAAGGCTGACATGCCCTGCAATATACATTTGTGAGATACATTTATATACACGAATATACATGTTATCTCAGATCAAAAATCATTAAATAAGCAGGTTTCCCAATTCTTGGCTGTCTTGGCAAAGACAGGATGCATTTTAAGTCCTTTTCTCTTTCAGGCTGGGAGTGTTGGGGGATGCTCTGCAGCTCTGGCTGAGTTCAGATTGTTTAGTAAGCGCTGTCAGCTCCTCACTTTGATATGTTAATATGACTAAGGGTTTCCCACAATTCCCTCATGAGTGGCAGTCCTTTGCTCCAGTAGTTGTAGCAGACTGGGAAATTTCACTGTTGCCTTTGGCTTTAGCCAACTCCCCTGCCAGTCAGAGTGTGCCACCCATAAGCTGCCTGTCAATCACCCGTCACTTTGAGAGGGGGCTTCAGTCAGCCAGGCCAACCTGACTTTTTGACAATGTAATTATGGCCCTTGCATCTGCGGTGGGGGCCTGAGCAGGGCTGAGAGAGTTTTATTGATTGTTCAGAAGGGAAATTTATCACTGTCTCCAGCTCCATTCGCGCTCTATTCCCCGAGAAACTCTCCTGACAAGCTTCAGGAGAGAAGTTCAGCGTGGTGGCCTTGGCTGTTCTTGTGCCTTTGTCCTTCCCAGGGAAGCTGGAGACACCAGTGGATGCTGAGTGGGAGCCTGAACTGGGTGCAGAGTGGAGATGCTGCATCAAAACAAAGAACACGCAGCCTGTCCTTGTGACAGCTGATCTTGTGGTCCTAACACACTTGTCATGGAATCCCAGAAGGGTTTGGGTTGGAAGAGATCTTAAAGCCCGTCCAGTTCCACTCCCTGCCATGGGCAGGGACACCTTCCACTATCCCAGGTTGCTCCAAGCCCTATCCAGCCTGGCCTTGGGCACTTCCAGGTATCCAGGGGCAGCCACAGCTTCTCTGGGCAACCTGTGCCAGGGTCTCACCACCCTCAGAGGAAAGAGTTTCTTCCCAATATCCCATCTAAACCCACCCTCCTTCGGCTTAAGACCATTTATTCTTGTCCTGTCCTTCCAGGCCCTTGTTTAAAGTCCTTCTCCAACTCTCTTGGAGCCCCTTTAGGCACTGGAAGGGGCTCTGAGGTCTCCCTGGAGCCTTCTCTTCTCCAGGTCAACACTCCCAGCTCTCCCAGCCTGGCTCCAGAGCAAAGATTTTGACACACACTGAAAAATTTTAGAGGTCTTTTCCATTTTCAGCAGTTCTGTGTAGGTGATCTCATTATTCCATTGTGTCCCCTCGAAACAGACTGTGACTCTTTCCAAAAGAGACCACCAGTTTTGTCAGGCATTTACCTAAAACTTTGTGCCATCACTCTGGGGGGAAAGAACATGAGGTGTGAGCAACCTTTTCTTGTGGAAAGTGTCCCTCCCATGGCAGGGGGTGGGAGCTGGATGATCTTTAGGGTCTCTTCCAACACAGAACCTCCTGTGATTCTGTGAACCTGTGAGCCTGTTTCGTGAATTTTGACTAATATATGTATCCCCTCATTTAGATGAAAGATGTTACACTTCAGATTAAAAACGTGCTGCATTCACTCTGTCCAAACTACGAAAGGCATATAGTAAAGAAAAAGCAATGTTCTGAGAGTTTTGGTTTAATAACTTTTTTACAATCAGGATAATTTAAAAGGAGGTGTCAGCAGCCACTTCAATGCTCTAAAATCATGGCTTGTCCTGCTGCAAAGAATGTCCCTGCATTTGCAATGGAGAAAATTACATTTTAAAGGTAAATCTGTGTGACTTCTATCCCAGATTTCTCTGCAGCCAAAGCAATCTGATACTTTTTCAGGGTTAGCTCAGGAAAAAAAGAGTATTTTTTATCAGTTGAACCAATTATTAATTTTAATTGCTTTTAATCAATAATAAAACACAAAATATTTGTGAGCTGTGCACTGTGCTCCACAGAGCCTGTGCATTCCTCCAGAGATCAAACATTTAATCAAATGCCTCTTGCTTTGCCTCCATTAGGCAGTGTTATGTATCTGTGCTGAGTTTGAGATTAAGAGATCATAGACAACATGAGAGAATTTGTTCTGCTTTGCTCACATATTAAAAAGAAAAGCTTCCCAGGGGAAAAAAATAGGGGAAACAAAATCTGTAGCAGGGGGATTCAAGATAGGGTGCAGAGATCTGTTAGAGAAAAGATTTATTTTTACTCTACTGAATATATCTCTTCAGTAAATGTTATTTTTCACTACCTGAGCTTCCTGATTTCCTGAGCTTGCTTCCGTGGGTTGGATTTCCTTAGGTGCCAGCTATTCTGTGTGGGGGTTGCAGGAGTCTCTTTGCCTCCTGTGACAGAGTTTTTCCTTTCCAAGACCTTGACTTTAGCATGATGCATTAAAGCAGATGGCTCTGGAACAGAAGGCTGAGCTGCCTTGAATCCCCTCGTGTTCACCGGGGGTAAGAAACTGCACTTAGGCACTTCCCATGGAGTAACTAATGTACAATGACTTGTGCCTTCACTTTCTTATTCACAAATATAAGATGACCATTAGATTTTAAAGACCTAGCAGATGGGGGAGAAAAAAAAAAGAGTTGGGTTCAGGGCAAGCTGCTGTGTCTTTCACAGTTTGCCCTTCTTTCTAAGAGAAATGCATCTATTATCTTTGTTTTAAGCTTAAATCAGTTGATTTGTATGTTGGTGCTGATCTTAATGAGAAAAGCATGATGCAAAGGGGACAGAGAAATAGACACTAACATATATAATAAAAAATATAATATAGGTCATAAAGATATTAATACAATATAATACAATGCACACTATCTACTGGAATAGAATGGAATAAAATAGGATTAAATAGAATATATAAATAGACCATAACTAATATATTACCTTGTGATTCCTGAGAGGGTGCAGGTCTGTGGGTTGTTACAAATGTGGAGGCATATTACATATTAAATAATTTCCTCCTTCAAACTTTCAGATATAACATCAAAATACTGCTTCCAATTCTGGTGCCAACAAAACCCAGGTCACTGGCTGGAGGAAGAGAACACCAAGCAGCAAATTCAGGGTTCATTTCCACCCTAGACAGAGGAAAGGCTGAGAAGTTTGGGCTTCCCAGAGAGGGGGTGGAGGTGTTCAAAAAACAACTGCACGTGGCACTCAGTGCTCCTGTCTAGTTGACGAGGCAGGGACTGGTCACAGGTTGGACTCAACCTTGGAGGTCTTTTCCATCCTGAGTGATTCTGTGATTCTGTGAAGTTTGGCAAACTGAGAGGCCTGGACCCAGCCCTGGCTTTCCACAGAGCTGCAGGCTGAGCCAGGCAGGGACCCTCCCTTTGGGCTCATCTTCCCTTTTCCGAATTTGCCGAATTCTCTTCCATCACTTTTTGGGGATGCAGGAAGCTGATCTTAGCCTGGCAATGGTTGTGCTGCCCCACATTCCCACTCCTGCAGGGAGATCCTCCCTATCTCATTCCACAGCAGCACGGGAGATGAACTGGCAATCACACAAAGTGTCACCAGCTGTCTGCAGCTCCCTGCAGGATGCACTGTCCTTGGCTGCCATGGCTGGAGCTCTTTGTTCCTGGGGTCTGTCTAAAGACCTTTTCCTCCCTGTCATCTTTGTTTGTGAGCTCGTTCTAGGTGTGCAGCATGGATTTTGGTTTATGCAGTGGCGTTACAGGGATATATTTCCCCTTCTTTTCAGGACTGATGTGATTTAGCAAAGTCACTGGGGGATCTCTGACTAAAGGGAGTGTTTGGAAATCTGTACATTTATAAGATAGCATGCAGGGAAAGTACATTTTCTGCAATCTAAATTGTCAGAAAAGGGTGACAATGAGACTTTCTATAGATCTGTTTCATCACAAAGCCCTTCCCATCCTCAGTAACATCCTAGAATCATAGAATAGTTTGTGTTTGAAGGGTCCTTAAACTCATTTCATTCCAAACCCCTGCCATGACAGGGACATTTTCCACTAGACCAGGTTGCTCCAAGCTCCATCCAACCTCACCTTGAACACTTCCAGGAAAAGGACATGATAATCCTTGCTTTCTCCAGGCTGCTGTTGAAAGATATTCAGGTGGAAATGCTTTAAGTGAAAACTGCAGTTTCATGAATAGGAAACTTTCAGCAGGACTAGGTCACTTTCAAGGATATTTCCCAGTGGAGGAAATAAAACTTACACAGTTTGTCCTCTTGTCGAGATGACATCAGATTTTTTACTTTTGCTCACTGGAAGAAGATTCAAGATCAGGAGCAACCTGATGCAGCTGGTGTTCCTACTCCTTCAACAGGAGGAGGGGACCTGGAGTAGATGACCTTTAAAGGTCCCCTCCAACCCAAACCATTCTCTGACTCTGATTCCAAACTACGACTTGAGCCCACCTGAAATACCTGGTGTGGTCCTGCTGCTGCTTCTTGTCAAAGAGCTGATAAACTCTTGGGTGTCCTAAGGGTTAATGAGCAGTTATAAATCAGGAAGGACCTTCTATTTCAGCTCGGGGTGGGAATGCAAAGCTCAGTGCAGTGGCTGTGGCAGCAAGTGGCAGGAGAGCTGCTCTGCATCTCCCCAGGAGCTGCCCACACGCAGCAGTGAGTCCTGCAGGACTCCACGGGAGTGGAAAGGCAGCTCCCAGTTTCAGGCAGAGATATCCCTGTCTTTCTAAGGTGTGTAGCAGGTAAAAAAATAACAAAACCAAAACCAAAACTCCTCTCGTTGCAAAATAACCCAAAAATATGCAAATGTTTAGGGAACATACCTGGGACTGGAATTAACAGAGAGCAAAAATAGCTGGAAACATTCAGTTCCAGAGGGTTGACAGCTTACACTACAAGGAAATGTTTTTTAACACATTTGAAAAGATAGGAAAGCAGCTTTCATTCTTCTTTTTTTCATTCCTTACCCTTTATGGCTAGTGACTGGACTAGCAACTGCAAGAGCTGAGATAGCTGTGACTTGAGAAAAAAGAATAAAATCCAGGTTCATAAAATATTTTTTCCTAGTCCTTAATTAAGATCTGTCACTTGAAGATCCATTTGGCCATAGAGAGCTGTAGCAGCACATCTGTGTGCTATCTTGGCTAAAGAGGCTTTCTGGAAAAGATTTTCTATTCCTTTTGACTTAAAGGAATTTTATCCATTATTATTTTTATGGTTTGTTTTATTAACTGAAGCAACAGCAGCAAAATGTCTTTGTCATGGATCTAAAAATATATTTTAAAAAACACATTTTTTTCCTGAAGCACCAGTTTCCAATGGCTGTACTGTCAGTTATCACTTTGACATTTGAAAATTTTAGGAATGGCCAAGCTAAGTTTGATTAGGAAGTGCATTTTGGGTCAGGAAAAGGGAATAATAATAAGGGATTTTTACAATGGAGAGGAAACTATACTCCTAGGATAGTCTGACACCTGAAATGCTTCAGGAAAGTGTGTAGCATTTCATTACCAGAGGCAATCATAGAGTGAGAGAATGGTTTGGGCTGGAAGAGACCTTAAAGGGCTTCTTGTTTCAGCTCCCTGCCATAGGTGGGAGACTTTTATATTCTTTAAAAAAGACCAAAACCAGTTTTAATCAATTGAATTATATTATTAACTTCTCTTGAAAAGTTTTTTGTGGGGTTTTTTTTTTGTTTGATGGTTTTTGGGTTGTTGTTTTTTTTTTTTTTGTGAGGGTAGGAAAACAGTTTTCACTTTGTTTCTGGAAATTGAAAGCTCCTATCCCCATTTACACTAAAGATTTACAGCATAGCTACAACAGATTGACAAATTATCTGCAGTGTAGTTTGTACATTCCCAGTAAGTAGATTTTTGTGTCTGAGCCCTGCAGTTCTCATAAATTCCTTTTGTGAATAAAGGGATCTCATTACCTCAACTTTAAAATGCCAATAAACAGTCAGAAGGGGTAAAAGAGCTTTATAGTTTGTCAACACCACAAACAACTGTGTGTTCATAACTGAGTTAATTAATTTGTGGTCAATAGAAGTGAGGATGAGGTGCAGCAGGGTCCTGGATGTCAGAGGAGAAGGATTCCAACCCTGCTGTCCCGTGACAAAAAAAAAAGGAAATTTTTAAAAAACATTTAAACAACTTTTGAGAGAAAGACCAACAGGCCCATGGCAGGCTTAGGACTGGAACCAGTTCTCTTAAAACCCACTAAAAGATTCCAATTTGTACCAACACTCCCATGTGTAAACCCTATTCTCCATCTCTGCCTGACTCCAGATGTGGCTCACACTGCTTGCTTGGTTAGGAGGTTCTCAGGGTGTCTAAAGTTAGGTAAAAACATGTACTCCAAAAAGTCTTGTTTTCAGGTCAGGGACATGTGTTTTCCTTGAAAGCAAATTGTCATCTTGTCAAGTAAATTCTTAGACCCCCATAGAGTTAAGGTGGAATTAATTGAACCGTTGAGAAATGTATGAAAGGCAGAAGTTCCTTTGAACAGGAACAGAAATGTTCAGGCTGTGACTGTTGAAGACTGAAGACAGGCTGAATTTAATGGATTAGTCTCAGTCAAAAGGAGAGTTGTTTTCTGGAAAGTTGTTCTCTGGAGGGAGAGGGATTGGTAATAAAAGGTAACTGAGATATCAACACCTCATGGTGTCCTGGCAGAGAGCTGGAGGTGACTCAGGTGACACCTTCCACTATCCCAGGTTGCTCCAAGCCCTGCCCAACCTGGTCTTGGACACTTCCAGGTATCCAGGGGCAGCCACAGCTTCTCTGGGCAACTTGTGTGGGGCCTCCCCACCCTCTGACTTGAGAATTTTTTCCTAATATCCAGTCTAAATCTCTCCTCTCATAGTTTAAAGCCATTTCTCCTAGTCCTCTGTAGCTATTGGTATCCTATCACTGCTTAAGACTGGGTGAAACCAGATGGATAAGTAACATATCATCCCACATAGATTTATGAAATGTTTTGTGTTAGAGGCCATAAGAAATGAAACTGATACTGTTTTCCTCACAAATGGCGTTGTACACATCAGAATTGTCTCATTCTTCATAATTTTACCAGGTCCATACAAGACTGCAACTTCAGATCATGCTTCCACCAGCAAGCATAACCATGGTCCTGATGCCAAGATGTTCCCAATCTTAACATCTGTGATTAATTCATTTGGAATTAATTTTCAAGTCCCTTGCATTTCCAGGCTGCACCATTCTGCTCTGCTCCATATTCAAGGGTGTTCTGTTAAGTCATTTAGCAAAGTGTTCAATTCTTGTGTTGCCTGCAATAACTCTTTGAGTCTAAAGGCTCTGTCCTCTACCTTTAACATGAAATCACTTCTGTGTTAGATCTCAAGATGTGGATTTTTTTTCTAACTCGTGTTTAATTAATTATTAAAAATTAGTTCAATAATTAAGGAGTTATACAGATTCATCTATTTTTCAGCATTTGGAGTGTTTCTGCTTGCAGTATATTTTTGGGGAAGGAATAATTTAAATACACCACAGCTGTTGGTCTTTTAAACATTTTCCCCTCAAACAGGTAATTTATTTACCTGTTGCAGAGGCCAAACCCAGGCACTCAAGGTTATTTTATGAACTTTGCATGTTTTATCCAAAACAGAGTTTGTTTTCAAGGAGAATATATTATAATCATGGCAAAGAAGCCTCAGTTATGGTCCCTTATTGACATCAGACAGGTGTCACTGACCATATCTTGTGTGTCACTCGTGCTGCTGGAAGTAGAGGAGGTTCTGACCTGGAGGTGTTGTATGTGGGAACATGAATGGGAATCAGGGAAATGGATAAATGTGGTGCTTAGGGACATGGTTTAGTGGTAAACAGGGAAGTTAATGGTTTGACTTGATGGTCTCACAGGTCTTTTTTAATCTTAATGATTTTATGATTCTATGAAAGTGGAATCTAGTAGACTTGTTTGTTTTTGTTTGTTTGGTTGGTTGGTTGGTTTGGTTCAACCTAACAAAAATATACTGGACTTATTGGAAAATGGAAGTAGATTTTGAACATGCAGAGAAATATCCCACCCCACCTAGATCATCAGGAAAAAAGGTGCAACAAACTGTGGATTGGGAGACAGGTAGCTGAACACAGTAAGAGGTGAAAACAAGAAAAAGGAAATAAAGGAAATGGGGGAATGTTTGGATGCCTTGAATATTCGTTTAGAAGGAAAAAAAACAAACAAATAATTGAGAACATTTTCCGTAAATTTTTTTGAGTCAGAGCTCGAGAGTGGAAAAAAGTCTGAGGAAAGCCTTTTCCACTGGAGCATGTTTTGAATGCAGAATGGTGTTTGCCACTCCTCAGTGACAAGAGCTGTTGCCCAGCAGTGCTGCTGTAGAGTGTGACAGATGAACTCCACAGGGGTCAGTTGTGTGTCTGGACACAGATGCACCAGAGCACACATTAACACAGGCACACAAATCAACACCATAAACAAAATGTCCAGAGCTGGAGAGAAATTGTGCTGTGCTCCACATGCAGATGGCTGCTGCCAGTTGTTGGCTTTTATGCCAGTCCTAAAAATTCATGAGAATCGCTCAGTGGAAGAAGGTAAATGAATAAAGATGAACAAAGTGCTGCTGGTAAAAGAATGCACATAGGATGATATTGAGGGGGTTTTTGAGCTGTGTTGAGGATGAGGTCTTTGATGTCTGTGCCTGTGAATGGTGGAAGGTGGGTTTTGGCTATGTCTACATTAGAAAACAGTTTGACCCTGTAGAAGCAGAACTGTAGGTTGAATGATTGTGCTGAGGATGTAGGGCCCACATGTTCTGGGGGCTGCTACAGGGTCATTCCAGTCTGGTTCCATTGGCATCTACAGTGTCCTTTGTGTCCTACTACACTTCAGCTTCTGTACTGGTTTCACAGAATCCCAGGATGGGTCAGGCTGGAAGGGACCACTGTGGGTCACCAGGTCCCTCCTCCCTGCTCCAGCAGGGCCATCCCAGCGCACAGGGCTCAGCACTCTGTCCAGGCAGTGCTGGAATATCCCCACCTAGAGACTCCCCCACCTCTCTTGACAATCTTGTCAGTGCGCGGTCACTGCACACGAAAGAAGTTCTGCCTCCTGTTCTGGTGGAACTTTTTGGGATCAGCCCCTGCCTGTTCCTCTGGTGCCATTGCTGAGCCCCAGAGCAGAGCCTGGGCCCTGCTCTGAGCCCTCCCTGCACACAGGGACACACAGGGCTGAGGGCCCCTCTCAGCTGGGGATCCTCTCGGGGCTGAACAGCCCCAGCTCCCTCAGCCTTTCCTGGGCAGGGACATGCTCCAGTCCCTCCATAATCTTCATCATCCTCCACTGGGCCCACTCCAAGAGCTCCTTTTCTCTCTTGTCCCGAGGAGCCCAGAATAGGACACAGAACTCCAGATGCACCTCACAGGACTGAGCTGGACAGCAGGAGGTCTGTTTCATGTCTTCCAAACCAGTTTGTAATATGAACTGAAATACCCTAAATGAAGGATGTTTGGAAGATTTTCTTAGCAGGAAGTTGAGAAATTTCAAGTTTGATTTGAGAAAATGTAATAATACAGAAGTATTTCAGATTTAGATGCCCATCACTGACACACAGAGCAGGTGCTCATGCATACTTCAAGATAAAAGAGTATAAAGATTTGATTCTTCTGTGATTCTGTTGTGAATTTATTGTCTTGGAAGTGCTACTTCTTATTTCCATCTTCATTAAGGAAATAGTTGGGACACTAGGGTATAAGTAATGAAGACATTGGATTATAAGGAACAAGAAAGTGAAACAAGATATGGACAGGGAATTTTGCTTAAAATAATTTGAAAATTATTTCTTGGATGCAACCTCTACACTCAGTGATTTCTGCTATTATTACTTTCCTGCAGTACGACCAGGGAGGACAGTAACTTGCTGTGGGCTAGAGGTAAATGATGATCTATTGCAAGGGAGGGAAGGAAATGTATTCTAAAGGTGGGTGTGTAAGGCACACACTCTCCCCTGATGGGTTTCGGTGTGTTGGACCTCACAGGACCAATATGTTCCAAAGCCTGAGAGGGAAAAGGAAATGCCAAAAATTAAAACAAACTTCATTAAGTGAAGGAAGGAGGGTTATAGGGCAAGATTTTTCATTGCTGGGGCTGGTTGTACACAGATTTCATAGAATCATTGAATTATTGAAAAGTTTTGGTTGGAAGGAATGTTAAAGACCATCTCATTCCACCCCCCTGTGACTGACAGGGACACCTCCCATTACAGTAGGTTGCTCTGAGCCCAGTCCATCCCAGCTTTGAACCAGGAACATGCTATTCCTCTTTGTTTGTTTGTTTGTTTAAGTTGATTGACTTGCTTTTAAACTTTTTTTCCTTGTTCTTTTCAGGCTGGGTGCCCAGAGTAATTCTCACACACTTGAAATCATCAGCCAATGCTAGTGACACACGATTAGTGCTCCAGGAACCTGTTGATTGGCAACCTGGTGATGAAATCCTGGTGGGAAGTTCAGGCCTTGGAGATGCCCAGCAGCAGGAGGAGGTGGCTGTTATCCAGTCTGTGAACAGCACTGAGCTGCACCTTAGATCACCACTCAGGTATCCTGTCAGGAGCCAGGGGGATTTGTATAGCAGAGAGCTAAACAAGGAGAAAATTTGATCAAAGTCAGGATTTGCCGTTCCCTGTGGGACATAATAACTATATAAATCCCTTTAACAAAGGTGGCCCGTGATATTTCAGTTCCTCACTCCCCCTAAAGGTAGTGGACACTCAATTTTGAATGTTTAAATTCTATGTTTAAATTCTGTATCATGCCCTTGAACTCAGAAAACCTTTGGAGCAGAAAACACTGATGGACAGGAAAGTTCAGTGGTATCAGTACAGGAATGACAAAGAAATATCCTGCATAGTCAATTTCTTGAGAAAGCGCAATTTCTTTTTCACAAGAAATACATGTCTTGTGTAAAAAAAAAAATCCTCTCTTCTTGACTGATTTTCTTAAGTAATACAATCAAAGTGAATTTTTCACTATGGAAATCTGCTTCCATATTTCCAGTGAGTGTTAATTTCACTGCCTTACACTCTCTTCATCTGTTGTTCATGGAGATCTTGGACAGACTGAAAACTGCACTTCATATCATCTCCAATGTTGAAACACATTATCTATCTAGAGGCAACCTAACTCCAATGCCCACGAAGATTAAGGATTTTATTTTCAGAAATAATTTGGGCTTGAGGAAAAAAAGTCCTGATGGTTTTCACCCAAATATGTTTTGGGAAGAGAATTCAAAGGCAGAAATACGTTGTTGTAAATATCATAGAATCATAGAACATCCTAAATTGGAAGGGACACACAAGGATCATGGAATCCACTTGTTGGCCCTGCATAGGGAAAGTTCAAAATCTCCACCATGTGCCTGGAAGTGTTGCCCAAATGTCTTTTTGAGCTCTGGCAGCCTTGGGGCTGTAACCACTTCCCTGGGGGGCCTGTTCCAGTGCCCAACCACCCTCTGGATGAATAGCCTTTTCCTGATAACACAGTATAATATTATCTACGTAATCGAAACAAGGTTTGAGCGCTTGTGAAACAAAAAGATGAAAGCAAACACCAGGCAAGGAAAAGCCTATCTAGCACTGGATGTGCCACTGTCCCTACTGAGAAAAGGACTGAAACCAGCTCTGAATTTGGGAGCTTATGGTTATAAACATAAATAACAAGAAATCATACATGTAATTCTCTCCATCTATGTTGTTCAGATGCAATTTTTTGTCTTTTGTTAGGTACCCCCACAGTGTTGGAGAGGGATGGGGCAATGGCCAAGGTCGGCCTTCGGGTGCTGTGGTGGCACTGATCAGCAGAAGGGTTGTTGTTCAAGGAAATGTCACACTGGAGAGGATGTCCCACCTCAGGCAGTGTGCAAATGCAGGTGAGGAGGTCTTTTCTCACAGAAATGTACTGAGGAGGAAAACTGCTCCATTAAAATCCCATTGTGGCAGCATCACTGTGTATTAGAACTCTTTCTTCCTAGGATAACTTTGAGACATTCCAATGCCAGGAAAGAGAGTTTGTCTTTCCAAACATTGTTTGACATTGAAGTGTGAAGTCTTGGGAGTTGAACTGCACTTCATTGTAATATCTCAGATGTATTATTTTCACATTGTTGTTTCAAGCCATCTTGGGAAAGACCCTTTAGTTTTGCCTGAGCCTAAGGGTGTAGAAAAGAAAGTATCTTCTGAAAACATGTTTCAGTGTACATAATATATTAAATTTTTAATTGTGTTTACTGTTTAGTCACTTTAAGAAGAAGGAAAAACAAAACAGCCCAATGCTGTTTGTACTCTTTAGCGTAAAATATTGAGACGCTGTTCAGTGTTTAGGGTTGCCAAGGAAAAAATAACAGGTGATGCATAAAGTATCAATGGTGAAAAAAATGTTAAATATCTCAGTTCTCCTTTAGTGTTACCTCTATGAAATGCCATGGAGTTTGACAGGTGGATTCCTGATTTACACCATCTATTCAGGAAGCAGAATCAGACACAGTGATTATAATGTGAGGAGAGTTGGGTTATCTGGCAACCCAGGTATAAGGCTTCCTTTAAAAAAAAAGTGCCTTGGGCTTTCAGACTGTGACACAAGACTTCATTTGATATCCAGCAGCCAACTGCTTATATTACTCATGGATTTATGGTCCATTTTGTGTGGAACTCATAAATATAGGCTCTGAAATGCACTAACCGCTTGAGGTTTTTATTTGAGTTAAAGGATAGGAGGATTTCTCAGAGGAGTCACCAGAAGAGGAGTGAGCAGCATTTTTTGTGGCTAATTTACCTTCTTTGAAAGAAAAATGAGCATTACTGGGCATCAGCAGGCAGTGCTGGAATTTGAGATCCCCTCTGCTCTTCCACTGAACAAGCCCAAGTGACACATTCATAGTCTGAATCTCATACCAAAATATCTCACACCCACAGAAGTGTCTTTCAGGAATTTTACCCATCCCTATGATTTAATTTTTTGTCATATCATGAAATCCAAGAATGGTTGGGTTGGGAAGGAAGTTAAAGATCATCTCATTCCACCTGTTGCCATGGGCAGGGACACTTTTCACTGTCCCAGGCTGCTCCAAGGCCCATCCAACCTGGCCTTGGACACTCCCAGGGATCCAGGAGCAACCACAGCTTCTCTGGGCAACCTGTGCCAGGGCCTCACCATTCTCACAATGAAGACTTTTCCCCTAATCTCTGCTCTTGTCTTGAAACTGTGGGTAGTAACAGTTCCCCATCCTTCTGCAGAGAGAGTCAGGAGGACAGAGTTTAAAAAAGAAACCAAAATGCCTCATTTCAATTTAGTTCTGTACATCCATGCCCAATCTCCTTTTCAAGAACCTCACCTAAGGGAAATCAATGTCAAATCCCTCTTCTTCATGCATACAATTATCTAAAATTAACTCCAAGGAGCTGTCCAAGACATAAAACTACGGCTTCCTGCTTGTTTTGATACATTTCCCTCCAAAATGTCTAGACTTTTAGAGAAGAACCATGGCAGTATTTCGAGGGAGCATCAAAAATATTTGCCCGTGTTGTCTTTGGGCCCGTGTTTCAGATCCCTGCTGGAGGTGGAGTCTCACTGGGTCAGTGGGGAGGATCTCCCTCTGCACATCCCACCCCAAGGAGAGGCTGCCCCTCACAGCTCTCGCTGGGTTGTGCCCTAGGTCGCTCTGGGTGTTTGTACAAGAGGAGTGAGAGGCAGCTGGGCTCTCGGGACCTGGGAGCCATCGTGGTTGTGGAGGCCTTCCAGGGACAGGCGAGTCGGCTCCAGCTGGAGGGGGTCCAGTTCCGCCACGTGGGCCAAGCGTTCCGGCGTCACCGCGGTGCCCTGACTGTCACTGGCAACGCCTGGATGGCAGGTGAGATGCCTGCACTGGAGACACCCACCTTCTCCTGCCCAAAGCTGGGGAGGCACCCTCAAAACCTGCTCGTGTTACTGTTTTATCTTCTTTTCTGCCGGAGTTGGGATTAAATGAGAGACGGATTTTTCTTGTTTGGACTCAGATGTTTATTAATTCTTATCTATATTACAGACTCACAAACCATGAGTTCTACTGCACTCTATCTAACAAGGTGCAAAATGGATGCCTCTCTATCTCTACAAGGTCTTTTCAAGGACAAACTGTCCAATTGTGAAGTAACACCTGTATTATTTTATTTATAACTCAACTACCAACCAGCCGTGGTCTGCAATGTGGACTTCTTTAACCAATTAGAAAATACCACCCAAACCCAAGAAGAAGAAGATGAAAAAGACAAGACTAGCCCATGCCCTAAAACCTCCATCTTGCTTTATATATTATTATATTTCAAAACCTTAAACTTTCAGTTTTCCACCCTGTGACATTACACACTTCTATTCCAACTACGCACCCATAATCCCAGTGCTACCAGTCAATTTTGGAAGCCTTTTCCATGGCCTCAGGTCAAATGCAGTGTTTTCTTGAGGGTCAGTGCCCATCAGCACAGAAAGTCTAAAATTCTCAGCTTCCAGGGTTCCAACATGCTCGGCTCTTGAGTCAGTTGACAAACTGGATTGTTAAATGTGAAAAAAGCCCTCACCTCTAGTCTAAGCCCAAGTGACAGAGTGGTTTCACTTGCTTCACTTCCTTTATATCTCTGCTTCTTCCTAAAATAATATATATTTTTTTATGCTACACTGCTCTTTTGATGTAGAAGAGGGTAGCTCTGGAAATGAAAGCACTAACGCACTGTGAGGGAGCCCAAAAATGGCTCAGGGCTGGCTAGTTGCAGGGGCCAGCATTTAATTTTATCACCCAGAAATTAAGGAACATATTAAGTTCTTTTGAGTTTGTCACTGTTGGGTGGCAATTTCCTCTCTGTGGAAGTGGCAGTGAGGGCTCTGAAGACTGGTGGTGGTAGAGGCAAGCTGCGTGGGCTCAAAGAATGCTTTAAGGGTGCTGGATGGATTTTCCCTTCCAAATAAGCTACATTTGCACCTCTCACAGAATCATAAAATGGTTTGATTAGGAAGTGACACCAAAAATCACCTAATTTCAACCCCTGCCATGGACAGGAACAACTGTTCCCTGTGCCCTCTTCATCACTGAGTGAGGGTCAGGGTTTCCTGCTGGCAGAAGGCAGCACTGGCCAGGATCTAGATGATGCCAAGGTCACCATGCCTGGGTAGAGAAGAGGTATAAAATGTCTGCCCTCAATCTGCAGAGTGATTTTTGCTCTCAACACTCTCTTCTTTCCAGACTCTTACATCCATGGTTGTTGTGTTCTGGACTCCTTTGGCCAAGGCCTCCGTCTGACCGGGATCTCCAACCTCAGTGTGGACAGCAATGTTTTCTACAACATTTCAGGCCATGGGCTTCTCCTGGGTAAGTGAAGCAGGCAAATATCTACACTGCATACAACAGCAACTTGTGCTTGTTCCCATTTGCATGAAAATGCCTTTGGAGGAAAGGATGGCAGATCCTTAACTGCACTCTGAGAACTTCAATCACATCTTCTGCAGTTTCTGGTGTCAGTGAATTTGGAATAAAGCTCCCACAATTCCACACACATCTCCTAGCAACTACTTCCACTTGACCAGCTCTCTTACTTCAGGTCAGTCTTCATTTGATCAGGATCAATTATTTTTTAGAGTAAGAATAGTAGATTTTCTTTAGGGGATTGATTGATCTGTCTTTGGCAAAGCGTCATTGTGCAATATTTAAGACCACAGCTCAGTGAAGCATTTAAGAGCATATTACCTTTAACTTCAGTCATTTGATGTCGAAGATAATGGAAAGAAAGCATATGTTAAAAGTTAACCAGAGGATTTAGCACCTAAATAAATTGGAGCTTGGAGCAACAAAAATGTAAAACAACAAAATATTTCTCTTAACTAACCATCAGGAGACTGATTTGAAGCATCTTCTGCTGGGATCTTGTGTTGCTTGAATACCTAAAAATATAGCTGGGTTTTTGTTTTCCATAAGAGATGGGATAAAAATGACCAATTATGAGATAAACAGAGGGGAAAAAAAGAAAGCCTTCAGTTCTGATCCTGCAGTTCCCCACACACGAGTCCCTGTGCTGGGTGCTGTGTATAAACATAACGAAGAGTGATAGATCTTGATTTAAACAGGGAAGATTATAAACCCAATGTGGTTATATACACCTTGCAGATGAAGAGAGCTGGCTCAGAGAGATGCAAAGACTTGCCCAAGCTGATGTACAGAGCCCTTGCAGCCATGGGGAAGCAGAGCAGGACCTCCAAGCTGCTGGCATCCCTTGGCTGACCCATGTTGGGATCTGTGTCTGAGTTAAAGGACTGAGTTGAGCTGAAATTTCAGCCTGGGTATACCTTATCCTCAAGATGCTTTTAATGGCTTCACTGTCAGCAGCTCCAGAGGGTCTGATGGATTAATTTATATGTAATTTTGTTGCCTGTGAAGGAATATTTATTATGGCTGGCTCTTTGCAGCTCTGGAATTGGGTTCTCCCAGCGATTTCACCTACAATACTTATTTTCAGAGGGTTTGCAAGAATATCACAAAACGTCACTCTGGGCTTAAAATTTTTGACACACGAGGTCTAAGCTTGAAAGCCAAGACCTCAAAATCCTCTATGGCTGTCAAAAGGACTTCTTTAGTAGTACTCTGGTAGTAGCATTGTTTGTAGTACATACAGACTGGAAAAAATTGAGAAAGCTGATTCCCTCAAAAGACTGAGGGAAGGCTAAAAGTATTTATTGCTATCCCAAAAACCAAAGGGCACAGGTTTTCTTGTGACGTGGCTTATATCTGGGGTAGTAATGATTTCAGAAGGGATCTGCATTATGAATAGAACTTGAGCAGATGTATTTGAAGATAATGACTTCCTTTGGATAAACAAAACTAAATGGATGTGATTTGCTCCTAATGTAGGCCAGAGAGAATGGCCTATGCCATTCCACACAAGATTCCACTTTGTGTTCTGCTTCCAAAAGTGCAGCAGTGCCGATCACAGAATCACGGAGTCATTCAGCTTGGAAAAAACCTTCAAAGTCTTCCTGGTTCTGGAAGTTCAACCATTAAACTGACCCAGCCAAGCCCAACACTGAACCATGTCCCCAAGTGCCACACCACCATGGCTGCAAACACTTCCAGGGATGATGAGTCCACCACTTCCCTGGGCAGCCTGTTCCAATGCCTGACCACCCTTTAGGCAAAGAAATCATTCCTAATATCCAACCTAAACCTCCCCTGGAGCAACCTGAGGCCATTTCCCCTTATCCTATCCGTGTGTCCTTATTTGGACTTGGCTTGTATGGGACTGTCCACTCCTTGTCATTGGGCAGCCCATTTTTTTACAAGGTAGTTAAAAAAAAAAATTTATTTTGTTTTCTTCTTCCTACTTCTATACTGTAACTAGATCTGGGGCACCCCAAGAGTCTGTGTTGTCTGATCAATTGGTTGCTTGATTGATTTTTCCCTTTCTCTTCCCCTACTCCATTGCTTAGGGGGGCAACTCCCCACTTTTGTGCAGAGTTGCACCAAGTGTTTTTCAGCCTGTTTAGAAATTTTCTTACATGTAAGCAGGGCAGTGAACAGAGACAGGACATAAAGAAGGCTTTGAATTCTAGTACTGCCAGGAGCATGCCTGTGTATTCATAGGTGAGCCTCTTTCCCACTCTGAACCACTCTGAACCACTCTGAATCTCTTTTCCCAACTGTAAATCTGCTTTATAATCATAAATCTGCTTTTTCATCATAGACTTGCAGTCCAGAACATATGACTTTTTGTATAGTCACATATAATACCTCCCACAGGGAAATTTATGTGAACATAACACCTGGACTTGTGTATATTGAAATGAGAGTTATGATAATAGAGAGTTTCCAGCTATATGTATATTTATCTTTATTTTTCTTTTTTCTTCCTTTTTTTTTTTTTTTTTTTTATTTTTTTTATATTTTTTTTCTTTTCATCATATTTTTTTCCTTTTAAAGGTGAGGGACTGGAAGAGGAGAACAAAATCAGTAACAACGTAGTGATTGGCCTTTCTGGAACTGATGGTTTATCCAATATTGAGACTCTGACACCAGCAGGGATCTACATAAGGGCTCCTGCCAGCCACATCAGGGTAAGAAGTTCTGGTATAAGACATAACATTTCCTTTCTAATCAAAGGTATCAGAAAGATGCTGAGCTTCATTTATCTAGGAGATCACATACACAATATTTGTTTCTTGGCTGAGCTGTCAGAACCTGTGCTTGTGATGGGATATTGAAACAAGTGCATATTACAAAATAAATTATGTTTCTGGGTAAATTTATTACTGAGAATTTTGCTGTGTTTGAGTGAAATGGAATATTACAGTGAGATAATTCATCCTGAGGTACTTTGAAAATTTGTTTTATTTTATAATGCTCAGAGATTCAGAAAACTTGGAAAAAATTTAGTCTCAGTTTCTTTAGAATTTCTGCCATTATTAAAATGTAACCTCTAATTTTAATGGATTGACTACAAAAACACTACAATTCAGTGCATCAATTACACCTCTGTCTGGATTTAAAACCACATTGAACATACAGCTGAAGATTTGCAGGATGAGAAAGAGGATGTGTTCCCCGTCCTATGAAAATGACATTGATTTTGAAAGAAATGAAACTTCTCTATTCTAAATGGTAATAAACCACCAGGTTTTTAAAGACCTAACAGCTTAACAGCCACACATCAAAAAGGTGAGCTCAGAAAAAATACTTTTATTCACTAATTCTCTGATGCTTTCTCTTGGTTCATACTCTTTTTTGGTCTTACATTTCAGAATAAAGAGTCACTTTTATGTGTTTTGTGGAAAAATATGATTTTCATCAACTTCAAACCACTTTTTCTTCCCAACTATTTTAAGGAATTACATTGAGACTGACCTTTCTTACCACACTTTCAGTAGTGAAAAATGCATATTTTCATTTAAAAAATAATCCTACCCTGTTCTATTGTTAACCCCCAGTAACCAAACCAATTACTGTTTGTGAAGACCTAATCACCCTCGGGGCTTCTGCTCCATGAGAAAAGATTTGCACCTAAATTTGAAGGTGAAAAAGAAACCAACACATTTCCTATGTTTTTATGAAGGCAGGAGCACTGAGGAAAGAGGAGAGAACTTTTCTGCAATTCCCTCGAGGCCATATTTATCATTTTTAAGGTCATCAAATATGGTTTAAAAATACAACAACTAGGCGGGATCATGAGAATTTCAGCTCCACTAAACACAGTTTTGTACTGTCATGCACTGACTTACCCTGGAGCTGTTCACTCCATTGCCACTGGCTCAGCTTTTGAAAAGCTTTGCTGCAATTACCTCCACGGGTCCCTGGGAACTGGCTGTGCTGGGGTTTCAGCACATTTATTTTTCCCTCTCTGTTCACGTGAGTTTACAGATAAAAAGCTACAGCTGTGGCTGTGTACCCCAAAATCAGGGTGTCCCTTCAGGTCTCCAGAGGCGTGCTGCTCCAGGCAGGGGAGCCCTCAAATAGTTGCTGATAACCCTCATCATCTGGAGGAGTGGAATATTTGAGGAGTTGCAGCAGCAAAAGGAAAACTCAAAGAAGTTGCCCAGCTTAAAATTGTTATTAACTGCACTTACTGTACAACAGGACCAAGCAGTGCTCAGGAAGATACCAAAGCACATATTAAGAGAAAAGGTCACATTTCTCCCAAGCAAAAGAGCTGTGGACTTTTTCTTAGTGCAATAATGATCACTAAATTCCAGGGCTGCTGGTCCAGCACCAGCATTATGATGTTGTAGTCTCAGCACTTTTTCTCTCATCAAAATTCTCAGATCAAATGACTCAAGCCTTTTAGATATTTATAATCCCAGCTTATTGGGGAAGTTTGAAGAATGTAATGGGAAAGACTCATCCTCCACCTGCCTGGTTCCTAGGCCAGAATATGCAATAGAAATTTTCCCAGTTTAGAATTTAATTTTAGGTGTTTGTCAGTATTTTTTTTTCATTTGTTTTGTGTTTGTTTTTGTTTATTTTTAGATTTCCGTCTTTTGATTGCTGGTTTTAAACTTATTGGCTGTAATCTCTAAGGCAGGGACTGAAGAGAGCTCTAGGTCCAAACTGTGTAGCATCTTCTGTGCAGGATGGGTTGAGCCTTTCCACAGTGAGACCTGCAGAATATTTTCATAACTACTCAATTTACTTGGGAGCTTAAATTTGCATCTGTGGCTGAAGAGCTTAAATTTCCTTGAAATTCAGTGGTGGCCTAAACGATGTGGAAATTGGGACAGAGCAGTCACTCAAACCTGAGCCTACAAAGACATTTGGAGACCAATTCCCACTGATTTTCATTTGGCTTAAGCTCTTAAGTGCACTGGTAAATCAGGCTGTTAGATGAAATTTTATACTTGGACAGTATGAGTGCAAACTGATTATTACAAGGTTAGCTTAATTTTTTTTTTTAACACAGTGTGTAAGCCTAGGTTATCACTTTTAAAGTCATAAACAATCTCATTAGCAGGCTGGTCTCTTGCCTTTTAAATGCTATCAGCACAAGGAACTGAAGATGCTTCTCTGTGATATTGGCTTTTTTCTCACTGAAACATCTGCCCTGTGTCCTTGGTTTTCTTTTTGCGTGCAGGAAAAATAATTTAAAAAGTATTTTTTTATCTTTATCTCTTGGCTCTCTTGGGCCTAGTGAGTTTTGGCCTTTTTGTTGTTCCAATCCATAAACATTCAATGCCCTGAAATCCCAGAGCCAGCATACGGTGCTCAATCACAACAACATATGGACTGGGTTTAAGAAATCCAGGAAGAACCTCCCTTTCCTTTCTTGCCTTGGTGTTGGGGACTGGGAAACAGCTCAGATGAATGAATGGGGTGGAGCTCAGCTGGTGTCTGGTGTCAGAGGAGTGACTGATTGTCACCGTTGGTAAATGCATTTGTTTCCTAGTGTCACCCCATCCAGCTGTTCCCCACAGCACCAAAGAGGGCAGGCTGCATCTCTTTGGCACCGTTTCCCCAACCTTTCATCCCTGCTGAGATCTTTTCCAAACCCTTTCCTGCAAAGTGGGCCCACGCCAAAGCAGGCACGTTGTGGGTAATGCTCACATCCTGCCCAGCTCTGAATCCGTGGGAGTGGTGCTGGGAACACAGTCCAGAGCTTTAATGTCATCTTTAAGGTCAACAGTTTGAGCCCCAGCTATCTAAAAGAAATTCATGAAATATTTACACCGGCAGAGTTGTATGGTTTAAGAGACACTTAAACCGTCAGCCACTTGATTTTACTGACTTGCAGTGCATACCTCCAGGTATTTGGCGTGCTCAGGGAGGTAATTTCTCTCTGGAATTTTGGTTGCACGGACATTCGTAATATACTGACTTCCACAAAGAATTGATTTCCACACAAAATTCCCTGCTTGCCTAAAACCCCTGCCCTCCAGCCACGAGCTGGCTGAATAAATATGCAGGGTTTTTTTTCCTTATGAATCATCTGTAGAACGCACGATTGGAGTCGCAAGTAAAATATCCTGGAAATGATGTGACTGGACTGCAGAAGTGTTTTGTTAAAGAAAAAGGGTCTGTGGCTGCACTTTCAGAAAAAGCAGCAGTTTTACCCGGGGACAGAGAAAGCAGAGCTTTGGGTCTCAGTACTTTATTCCTTGACAGATGTCAGAGATCAGGACTGCAGGGAGCACACTTGGATGGGTCAGAAGAAAGTAATTGGTGTATGGAGGGTTTCACCTTGAGGTCACCAGGCCCAGCTTTGATTTGAACCATCAGGGACCAAAAAGTCATTAGTATTTTAACACTGTCTGGTGACTTATGAATGGGAGTGGTGGTGTCAGACCTGATCTTAGAGAACAAGCCCTCCTTAGAGCTGCAAGAAAGGTCATCTTAGACCCTCCCTTAGAGAGACACATACCTCCAGAGAGCAATTAATTTTGTCTAAGGACAGACCAAAAGCTTTGCCTTCTGCACATCCCATGTCTTATATTTTTTTCCTAGAAAGGGAGATAAAATATACGAGCCTGGACTTCAAATTTTCACACACCTAAGGCAGCTGAGAGGGATCATGCACAGGTGCACACATGAAGACATTGCTATATGGACACAACCCAAACCCAGCTAGGCTTGTCTGCTCTCCAAATTAATCTGACAAGAGCAGGTTTTTTGTCCCAGAGTAGAAAAGTTCAGAACACACCAAATACAACTCATATAACCCACTTGATGAACATTCTGTGAGTACCAAACTCCTAATTTTAAGAACAGTTGGACCTTACATTCACTTATTTTTACCTCTTGCAATACAAATAATGTAACTCAAGTGCAGAATTTAGAATGTAATTTCTTAAAGAGACATTAAATGACAATTTACAGCACATCTTCCTATGGTTATTCACATACCCTGTAAAAAATGATCCAAACCACATAATGTACCACAGGTGTAAGGTAGTTTAATTGTTCAGTCATATCCTGGAGATGTTGTTCTTTGCTTTCTCTTGAATTTATGTCTCACTTTTTCAATGCAAATATTTCCTATATTTCCTTATTCAGTGTTTGCTTTGGGAGATAAAGAAATATCCGGACTAAGAAGAAAATCAACAAACTTCATTAGTTTGTGATTTACCTTTGTGATTGGTTTGTGATTTACTTTTCCCTCCTGGCATTTTCTTATACAGGAAGGAGTTTACAGATGTAAATTTTTGACACAATCTTTTCTTACTTCTTGAAGAGTTGTAACAAGACCATTTTTCTGCCGTTTGTCTCTATTGTTTGCCAATCCTCCTTATCTGGTTTAAAAACAAGTATGTTTACAACTGGCCCAAGGTCAAAATGAAAACAGAACAAGACTGGGGACACAGAAACGAGGTACCAGTCTCCACCAGCCAGTTTACCAGAATTTGAATGGACTTCAGCTGGGATTTTAATTTGTGTGTTTCTTAAACTGATTTTAGTTTCCAGAAACATGTGGTAATATTATTTTCATAGCCACATATTGCTCTCCACAGGGTAACACAGTGTGTGGTGCTGGCTATGGCTATTTCTTTCATCTCTCCCCTGAGGGACCATCCCAAGTGCCTCTCCTGTCCTTCAGTGAGAACACAGCTCACTCCTGCACAAGGTACTTGGGGAGTTTGGTTAAAGAGATTTTCCTACAGAGAATGGTTGTTCCATCTGTAATTGCAGTGGTGGGCAGACAAGGCCTTGCCCCTCTTTTCAGGGTGTTTCCCCCCAGTCTTGCACCCTCTCAGGTCCTCCTCTCTTGCAGGCAGAGTGTTCTGGAGCAGGGCAGAATCGGTGTGGGAGGTGTCCCTGTCCATGGCAGGGCAGTGGAACCAGATGATCTCCAACTCTCCATGATTCCATGGTTCTGTGACATTTCATGCAACAATTGTTCCTTTAGTATCCAGGAACTACTGTTGGCAAAAGTTTTAACCAGTACTTCCCTAAAACAGAAAAAATATTAAAAAATTATTGTACTGAAAATCAGTGGATAAAGTGACCGGAATTTTGAGTTAATCTGGATATTAGTCTGGATTTTAAATCCCTGAGAAGGTCAAACCAAGTGCTGCATTCAGGAATGTATACATTTGGGCTGTAATCCAAGCTAGCTGAATCCAAGATAAAGAAAAGCCTTAACTGTCCAGATTCATGTCAGGCTTATTTGAAGGTGATGCTGGCTGAAAACTCATGAGCATGGGAGGGTGTTTTGTACTGAGAAGCTCTCAGTGGCACTGCACACTCCTTTTTAGCTCTGATATATCTAACACTAAAAAGTTTTGACTTTGGTTTTAAGAAATAAAGTCTCATGCAGACAACTGTCACAGATTTAAGATTTTAGATATCAAAACGATGAATAGAAAAATCTGCTCAGCAGTACATGCACTGTAGAGGAACAGTCTCCGTGGCTTTCTCTCCCAAACAGGCACGGGTTGCTGGTGTACCCAGAGTATTTACCAGACAGTCATGTTCAGTTCAACAACTTCACAGCCTGGAGCTGCCACGGGGGAGCACAGGTATGTTTGTCCCCATGGCCTCTGTGAGGCTCAGGATATTTCCAAGTATGTCACCTCCACATTGACTAAAAGCTCTTGTGGCTGTGTGTCCATGTCCCTCACCTGGAGGCTCCTGTTTTAATGAAAGAGCCAGAGACTTGATTTGTGTGAGTTCTTTCTGCTGCAGAATCAGTGCTACTTTCACCAGTTGGTGTTCTCTATAATCATCTAGCATCTGTCTGCCCCTGTAATCATGGAACTTTAGAATGGTTTGGGTTGGAAGGGACCTTAAAAACCATCTCATTCCAACCTCCCTGCAGTGGGCAGGGACACCTTCAACTAAATCTTGTTGCCAAATAAAAATCCTCCAAGTGGACCTGAGCTGTTCATGAAGATTGCAATAGGTAGGTGTGTTACCTTTATAGAACTGATGGCTTCCATAGGATCTTTTTTTTATTCTTCTTGAAATTTTGCTCTTTTTATTTATTTGAATTTGTCTAGCTTTATTCTCCAGCCAATATGGCTCACTATTAATTAATCTGATTTTAAAAATCCACTCCACCCTTTATTTTGTCATACTTTTTTCCCATACTCACAGTTTGGAAGCTGTGATCTTAATCATTCCTGTCTTATGACCTGAACAGTTTGCATGTGTTTCTCTGTAAGATTTTATATCCTCACCCATCCTTATAACTCTTCCTCTGAAGGTGTCCAATTTTTCAGTGTGGTTTTTCAGACTGATGCATTATCTTTCTGGAAAAGGTTATTTGTATGAAAAGAAGTAAAACAAAAGGGTGATTTGCAGGTTTGTTGTTTGTTTTCTCTTCATAACTTGTAATTTCTTTGTATGTGACTCACCTAGAATACACAGATAACTGAGTTTATTCTGCTTCTTTCCATGGTCTCCCTTTAGAAACAATCTTTCTTTGTTTTAGGTACCCCATTCTGGAAATGTTCAAGGTTGGGTTGGATGGGGCTTGGAGCAGCCTGGGATAGGGGAAGGTGTCAGTGCCAATGGCAGGGGTGGGAATGAGATGGTCTTTAAGGTTCCTTCTAACCTAAACCACTCTATTATTTGATGATGATATCCATCATTATTATTTTATTTTCCTTTTATGTAGATTTTCAGTAGCAGGAACCTTGAACTCCAGCATTTCTGGATTTCTTCTTGCAAAGACTTTGGCATTGACATCGTGGAAAGCCTGGGAAACATCTCTGTGTCTGATAGTGTTTTAAATGGACACCTTGGGCAAAAGGTAAGAAGGGCAGGGAATATTTCAGTGTCTCCTAAGTCTCACAACAACACTTCAATAGGAATTGGAGAAATAAGAAAGCAACCTGGAGAACAGCCCCTGCTCCATGGCAGCTTGGGAAAAGCTTGGATTTTAGACAGGTTATAAGGGAATGCCCTCAAGTTGCTCCAGTGGAGGTTTAGACTGGATTTTGGGGAAAATATCTTCACTGAAAGGTTTTCAAGTGTTGGGACAGACTGCCTAGGGCAGTAGTGGAATCACTTGGAGGGCTTTAAAAACCATGTAAATGTTGGTACTTCAGGAGATTGTTTAGTGTAGAGCTTGGCAGCACTGGTTTGGTGGTTGGACTCCAGGGTCTTAGAGAGCTTTTCCAACCAAAACGGTTCTGTGGTTCTAATTTTTTTTTTTTTTTGTCCAAACATCTTTTCATTTCAGCATGGAAGTTTTTAAGAATTTTTTTGAAAAAAGTTTGAAATGAGGATTCTGTTTTTTTCTATTTTCATTAGAAACTACTACAAGATTCCACACTATAAGCCATAATCCTGTATATTCTTTCTAAAACAACATTCAAAAGTGAAAGCAAAATCACAAATACAAAAAGCTGAAGGATCTCAGCAAGATAACTGCAAATATTTTTTCCTACTCATATTTTTTTCCAGGATTGATAGGTTCTCAGAAAAATCTTGGAACTTCACCAAACCTGATTTTTTGAGAGAAATCATAATTTTTCTTTAATCAAACTTTTCTAGCACAAATTCCTATACACCTTTTGCATTTAACATCATTTAACCATGCACAAGTGGGTTTAGTTTAGTGATCTGAGCATACTGAGGGGGAACACCAGCTTTGGTTTCTATCCTTGTTAACACTTTGGTTTCCTCTGCTCTTTCTCAGCATCATTGGTCCACCTGGAACACAGAGTGTTACTTTTTTAACTTGAGAATGAAAAATACTGACAAAATGTTATTTTACTTATGCAGTAAATATGTTCTTTTTCCACTATTTCTTTAGGCAGCTGGACAAAGTCCTTTGGGTGCTACCAGGTTGTTAACAGATTAATAACATGGATAAAAATGGAATATTAGTTACAACTGGCCACAGCTGCTTGTTCATGATTTTGAGGTTCTTTTTTTTTTTCCTCTGCTCAGTTTTCTATTGTTGTTTATTAAATTAATTTTCTCTCTGACTGGCAGAAAAAAACCCCAGTATTTTAAATGAATTTTCTTTAGAAGTTCACAGAAAGAAACTTCCTTAGCAGGTCTATTCTAAGTACACACTTCAGACAAAATCCTGGCTTCACCTGTCCAACCTTGAAGTGTCCCAGTGATGTCCCAGTGAATTTCTCTGGCACCAAGGGGTGGATGTCTTTGTTTTTGCTCTGCAGGACCCATGGAAGGACTCCAGTGTTGTACTTGCTAAGAGATTTAGAGGCGCTCACGCTGTGCCTTGTTTCTTGCAGTACCTCAGGGGGGTGATTATCTTTGATTATCTCATGATTAGAGCCTCCTTGTCATAATTTACATCTTAATGTATATAATTCTCCCTTGAATAATGATGTCTCTTTAATATCAATTAAAACTTTATGACATTACTTTAATGAGAACCTTTGATATTCCTCTCTGTTATCCCTTCCGCTTTTTGGAAAAAAAAGTGGTTTTAAAACAAGATTTTTTTTCTGGAAATATCAGGGCATTGAAAAGTTGGGGATTTGAAACATTAGGGAGAGGGCTATGCCCAGGACCTGTAAAAGCCAAGTGAAAGATTTTTGTTAGCTTCATAGACATTCAGAAAGCCTCCTCCACGTTCTCATGAAGCAACTCATTGTCTTTGTGGGACCATTTAAGGAGAAGCATTTCTTCCTGGAAAAAGCAAGAGTTCTGAGACACACAAGGGAGGAATTATTGTCTCACAGTGGTCTATTTGTTATTTGTTTAAATTAAACTAATTAATTTTAAAAAATATAGAAAATTGAGTGGGATGGAAGAATCAGAAATGTAAGAAAAAAGCCAGTAGAGACTTTCTGAGCCATTTGTTACCAGAAACCAGGGATTTCTGCTTAGCAGTGACTTGGAATAGGATGGCCCAAGGACCAGGATTATCACTCCTGATGTTTTGGCCTCAGAATGAAACAGCTGATGGAACTACTGTGCCTTACTAAGACTGAAGATAGCATCTTCTCTTTGAAGTAATAATCTACTTATAAGAGTCCATTACATTCTTTCTTTTCAATTGCAGGTGTTTTCACATAGGGTGGATTTCTTGATTGATTCTTTACTATGGCTTTTGAGATATGTTCTACACGTATTCATTGGCCTCAGAAGCAGTATCACAGACTCCAGCCAGCCCTGCTTCCTTCAGGCTGCTCACTAACTCTAACTAGATCTTTATTTCCAGCCTATTTCCAAGACAGTTTGGCAGAGGGCTGTACACTTCCACTGTGTCATAGATTACAATCACCCCAAAAGCCAGCTTGTCCAGTGTGTTTTTCATCTCCCGTGGCTTTTGTTCTTCTTTTCTGGTTCTTTAAACTCCAATAGACCCTGAAATCCTCTAGAGCTTTTCAGAGAGCCTGGCTTAAGTGCGTCCCCATCCCAAATCACACAAAATGCCTTTTAATCTCAATGCTCAGATTTTTCTAAGAACAGAAATAAGAATGGTCATCCTTGCAGAGTAGGAAAATTTCCCACTTACTGGACAGAAAAGGTAAAGGAAAATGGGGCTGTAAAAATCCACTCACTGTGGCTTTTAGATGCATTCTTTCTCCCCAGGGAATGTACACCTTCCTCTCCCTTCAAATGTCCAATCATAACTACTATGCAACAACTCAAACAAAGAGCACCAAGTTGCCCCTAAAAGTGATGCTATCACCTCCTTCAAGTGGGGAATTAGGTGGGTGTAGTCAGAATTTACCAAACAATAGCTCACACCTGTCCTTTAAACCTCAGATCTATGGGCACTCACACTCTTGCATTCCCAGCTGCTGCATCCTGGATGCTCCATTTCTGGAAATGTTCATGGCCAGGTTACACAGGACTTGGAGCAACCTGGTCTTTTGGAAGATGTCTCTGCCCATGGCAGGGGGTTGGAACGAGCTGATTTTAAGGTCCCTTCCAACCCAAACCATTTTAGGACTCTATGATTCACATGGTGATATTTCCTTCATTTCAGGGTGGGACCTGCATGTCTGCAGGAGTAAAGACTCCCAGAAGATTCCAGCTCTTCATCTCCAACACAGTTTTCAGGAACTTTGATGTGAACACTTGCACAGCGATCAGGACTTGTTCTGGCTGTTACCGAGGGCAGGGTGAGTCTGATTTATATTTATTCCTCAGGATTCCCAAATCCCTAGCTTCCCCTCCCATTACAAGTTCATAATTTCCACAGATTACCATTGATAACTCCTCTGCATGGGCTGAGATTTCAGGTTCTCCCCAGTCTTTGTAGATATGGCTTCATCACTCAGTTGAAGCCACATATTGCATTAATTTGAAGACAAATGTAGCCTGATTTTTGTACTGATATAGTTTTCTCAGTGGAAATGGGTTTTATACACTGGCTTGTTTCTGCATCTTCATTTTGGAAAGTAAAATTTCAAGAGTGATGATTTCTTTAAAAGCTGTGACACAACCTCGCAGAATTTCACCAAGCTGCTACCTCAGGCCAGCCTAAACCTGAGGTGAAATTGCCTAAGATAATGTGTAAACTAAGCATCCTTCTGGGCTTTGAAGAGGTACTCTAAGGCTCTTTGAAGAATGTTCCAACTGAAATTGCTTCTTGTGTTGTAATAAAATATATTTATACATAAATGAAGACTGCCCTACAATAACATAGAATAGAAAAAGATTTCAGGAGATGAGATCAAAGGACAGGAGGAATAGTAAAATCTGGCTTAGTCAGGCTAAAAGTGGGAACAGGACAGTCAAATAGTAACCCATGTGTTGTATGGACACTCCTGCCAAAGCTGACTTGTTACAGTCCGTGGGGCAATGATTTTCTGACATTTCTGTAAATATTAATGTGCTCATAAACTTTAGCCTGCATGAATGTTCAGCTTTTTTGTAGCTATCTGTGTTTCAGTAGTGAAAAAATCCTCCAGACTCACTTTTCAGTCAAGGCTTTATTCTGTCAGGTGCTGCACATACACAGAAGAGTCAAGTTCATTTATAGAATGTACTCACCTCTAAAGCATTTACCTTCACAAAAAGGCAGACAGGATCTATAAGAATCACTGTAATTTTGGCTGTGGGGCCTGTGAAGAAGTGTTTGGAGTCACTGAGGAGATGCTGGTAGGGCCAGGGGCAGCACCTGGATCAGGTGAATGTGAACCACAGTCACAGCAGGGTACTGGGCAATTTTGGTCTGGCCATAGCACAGCAACAGCAATTTCCACAACCATCCCTATTTATTTTCCTAGATTTCCCAATATTTTTGACCCATCAGGCATTTTTCCAAAGGCAAGGTGGAATGAAGTTGGTCTCTTTTCCTCCAGAGGGTTGTCTTCAGGCCCATTACATGGGGTCACCATTCTGTTTTTTTGAAATGCTGCTTGTCGCCCACAGGTGGGTTTACAGTGACAGCTGATCATCTGACCTTCACCAATTCCCCTTTCCAAGTGTCCTTCCCCTTTCCTCACTCTGCCATCCTTGAGGATCTTGACGGCTCCACCACGGGACAGAAGGGAAGTCACGTCCTGCCTTCCACAGATATCCTGGCAGCTTCTTGCACAGCCAGTGCCAACTTCAGCCAAGCTTCTGGTGGCAGTGTCTGTGACAGTGACCTTGTTTTCCACCGTATGGCTCTTCATTTGTAAGTAATTGTTCTGCCTCCCAAAATACAGCATGGGTTTTGCTTCTATTTGTTACTCTGGGATTGCTGCTGGCTCTGAGCTCAGTCCCAGGACTGCTGCCTCTCTGCTTGGTCCTAAACTAGGTCTAAAGCCTGAGCAGTGGCATCTCAATCTGCTCTGCTATCTCCCATGGGCTGTCACTCCATGGCAGATGGACAAGGATCTCCTGGAAATGCTGTGTCACATCTGGCATCTCAAATTGAAGTATTTGATAGCTTGGGAAATTAGAAAGAGCTTTAATAATAATCCAGTTCTGGGGTACAGCCAGGTTGTTCCCATCACCTTTGGTGGTTGTACAACTCCCAGTTCTGTTCCAGTTCACTTGTGCCCCCAAGCTGGAATTGTCCCTGCCTTTCACCAGCTGGCAGCTAAGGGGGTCCAGTGGAGAAATGCTGTTCAGCCAAGAACTGCCACCACTTCTATCAGCCAGCGAGGACACTTGTAAATTTCTGACATAAGAAAAAGGGTGAAAAATACTTTTAGAGATCTAAACATCACTCCTGCTTTTTTTTCCCATGCTCATCTTCCCTTCCCAGTCCCCTGCTCAGCATTTCACTCTCCTTTTGAGGTACAAATCTGAACTATTATCCATTTTTTGCTGTCCCAGGTTAGTAGTATACAGGTGAAATCCTGAAGTGCTCTGTCAGAGGGCTGTTAATTATTCATGTCTGCCTCATAATTCATGTTTTAGAAGAAGGAGCGGAAAAACCCCAACCCCTTCCCAAATAGGAAAAACAGCTAATCAGTTTTTCCATTGAAGGAGAAAACTATAAGACTTTGAGCTACCTGCAGGCTTTGCATGTGATTACTCTGCCTTGTAATGAAACCAAAAGTCTGCAAAAATGTAAGAGCTTGGAGTCATTCTGATTTAACTAAAAAGATACTGGGTAGAAGGCAAAATAAAACTGTGCTTGGTGTCTTTCCTAAGCAGTTAACCATGAGGTCTGGGGGAAATTAATTCCCTTTCTAGTCTGTGTTTACCTTGATGAAATGGACTGCAAGATCTTTGGGCTAATGCTGTCCAGGTGGATGGAGCTTCTCTAAATGATGCCTGTAGAGTGATTTGGGTCCTTCTGGGTACTGCCACCATGTAATAGTCAATAATTCATAACACTTAATATATTTAATGCACCTTGTTTCTCCTGGCATCAAAAGGTGGGTAAGGAGCAAGCACAGGCAGGAGTTCATGTGTGCCCTTGCTGTTAACTCTGGAAGACTTAATCTGACCTAAATTTTGTCTTCCCAGTCAACTGCATGAGAATTTTGCTGGAAGTGTTCAAGACTAGGTTAGACACGGATTGGAGCAACCTGGTCTACCAGAAGGTGTTCCTCCCCATGGCAGGGGGTTGGAACTAAATGAGTTTTAAGTTCCCTTCCAATCTAAATCATTCCAGGATTTGATGATTAGTCATGTTTTCATAGACTTCTCAATTAAGGTTTTATTTCAAGCAAGTACCCTTTATTTAGCTTCTTTATTATTCATCTGCATGAGCTGGGAGTCAATTTACATCAAAGGCCCTTGGCAGTCTGAGAAGAAGAAGAAGAAGAAGAAGAAGAAGAAGAAGAAGAAGAAGAAGAAGAAGCCAGATGTTAACCTGTCCTCCTGAGGACTGTGTACTCAGCAGAGTAACCCCAGAGACCGTGAGCATCCTCTCTGTGCTGCTTCCAGATCCTCTCTCCTGAGCAGCTCCCAGCAGCCAAATCACAGTCATGTTAAGTTGAAAGACTGTCAGATCCAGCCAGATGGGTGTGGTGAGTCAGGGAGGTTTTTTTCAGATGGATAGAGCTCCAAAAGAAACCTGGGAGAGGACCAGGATGGGGAATTAAAGGAGCTGGAGGGGATGAAAAGTAAAAGGCAATTAATAAAATATCTACAGCATGACCAGAGGATGAGAGGATGGGAGAAGGAGAATGGGTGAATTTTATCCAGATGTATTTGGAGAGTGTTTGCAATAAAAAGGGAATAGTTTATGACTAATACAGCAAAACATGACTAGGAGGGATTGGCAGAGGTTGAGTAAAGAGAATAAAGATAGGTGGGTGACAGGAAAAAAATTCCTAACAAGTTCCTCTCGGATCCAACTCATCTCAATGAAAAGACAAAAACACTCTTAGTTGGCTGTCTTTAGTTTCTGCCAAGTAAAGAGTTAAAAATCTCTCTGGAAGAAATCTTTCTATCGTGCTCTATCAGGCCATGGAATGTGAGACCTGTCAGGTCTGCAACTTGAATTGTCTGTGTTCCTCAAAAAAACAAAAATGTGAGAGGCTTGAGATGGTGGATTTTTTTGCTTGTCCTGAATTCCAGCAATGGAATTCCAGCTCCAAAAATCTTGAAGGCTGAGAAAAATAATGGATTTTAAGAGGGGAGACCTAGTATGGCAACCTCTGTCTCAGCAACCTCAGGATCATTCCCTGACCCTGAGGGAACTGGCAAGGGCTGGACATGGCCATATTTTTAACTATCTCAGTCTCCAAAGCATCAGAGATGTTGCATCAGCACTAACCTTTAGGAAAGATCCCGTGCCTTGGATGTGTCAGGGATAGGGCTGTTTGATGCCAGCTAAAAGAATGTCTGGAACAATTTTAATTATTTATGATACAATGTGGGCAATTGACTCTTTGTGCTGTTTAATTTACCAGAATGCATGTGTTTTATTGACACTTTTCCCCAAAACTAAACATGTGTTTGGGAGAAAAAGAATGTTTTGTTTGAGAAAAAACTATAGAAGCTCTTATCTGAAAAGGAAAACTACTATTTTGAACATTTTGTGACTCTCTGTCCTGAACCACTCCATTCAACAACTTCCAGGGAAATGGGGATCCATTTCCAAGCTTGCACTGCTGTAACAAAACCCTTCTTCACAAAGTCCAGTTGAAAGTTAAACTAATGTGTCACGTAAGCACACTTTAAAGAGGGGTTTTATGTCTTTTAAAAATGTAATTGGAGCTTATAAAAGTCTTTATAAATTTATATGTGAGAAAGTTATTGAGTAGTCTGAAGCACAGCTTATGCCATGGCACAGCACACCATGGCTGCAGGCTACAAACGGCTGCTCCAAATGCCACCGCTGCCCATATTATCATGAAACTATGAATCTCTATTAATATTAAAACAAATTTTCATTAAAAAATTGTCATAACATGATTAAGTGACTTTCAAAGTTTCTTCACATTATGCATAATTTTTACAAGAGGAGAGCATTAGAATAATCTGCAGCCTGGCAGCACCTCGCGGCGAAGGGGACTCCAAACACTCGGTGGCTGTGCCTGCCAAAAGGGAGTTTCCCTCTTGGTCCCTCAAATTTGCTCTCTTTTTCTCACTGGGGAAGCCTTGGACTTGCTCAGCACCAGTCTTGTAGTTCATGCCTTTTATTGGCTCCCTCTTCTCCTGCAGAGCAAGATTCACTTTTTAGTTTTAATTCCTAAATCAGCTCTAACATGATCTCCTGGGTGATGCATTTCTGCTGCAAACCCACCCACTGCTGGTGGAATAGTATCCCCCCTACCTCTGCGTCTTTGAGCCTTGAAGAGGGTTCAGATGGTTACTCTAGGTTTGCTTTTCCTTTGATATTTACTCTCTGTGGTGCCTTCAGCTGAGCATCCCCCTGCTGTGAAACAGCCCGACAACTACAATTCTCCTCTCAGTGCTCTCAGTCACTCTCTGGCCATGTGTCCTCCCTGTGTACATGATTGCACCCACACAGGGGGCAGCTTACAGGGTCTCTTGTCCCCATAACCCGTCCTCTGAGGGCTCCTGTGACGTAACATGGAAGGCAAATATTGAATTATTGACTGTTCAATTACCAACTCATCAGCTCAGATTTAGAGTTTCAGCTTTTACTCTACTGCATTTCTGGCATTTCAGATATCCCACCAAGAGAAATTTGTTTCCCAGTGGAGGACACCTTTCCATTCACCCTGTAGTCAGGGATATGGGCAGCAAAGCCAGATCCTGCATATGGTTATGAGTGTGCAAGACAAGATATTTCCTCAAACCTTCTCCCTCAGCTTGACCATCATCTGAGGTATTTCTAAGTGCAGGGAGATAAATTTAACATTGAGGCAACATTTGCTGGTCCCAAGCTTTCTTTCCTTTCAAGGAGAAATCTGACAAGTCTGTTGGATTCTTCTCATGGCCTGGATAGATCAGAGCCAGGTACATCACCTGGGACTCCCTGTAGTAACCAACACATGGATCCTAAAATCACAGAATGGTTTGGATTAGAAGGGACCTTAAAGACCATCAAGTTCCACACCCTGCATGGGCAGGGACACCTTCCACTATCCCAGGTTGCTCCAAGCCCCATCCAGCCTGGCCTGGAACACTTCCAGGTCCTTTTCAGAGCTTTACTTTATGTGGGAAAAGCAGAGTGACCGAGTGGTGATCCTCCGGTCTTTGCTATGTTCACACTGCAGACATTTGAACTGTTTGTTTACCAACCACCTTCCAGCTAAGGATTTCTGTCTGATTTTAGCTTTCCTGAAAATATCGGCTTGTAAACTGTAGGATCTGGGGAAATGTTTTAAGAACACAGGGGATTTTGGAAGCTGGGGTAGGAAACTGAAATTCTAGTCTGAATGAATCCGTCTTGGCTTGTCAGTCACAAGTCAGTCATGTTATTCCTGGGAAATCATCTCAATTCTTCTTTTTCTCAAAATTCAGCCTGTAATGGTGACTCAGGATCAGGGTCAAAGATCTGCTTATTTCCTAAAAGACTCATGCATGAAAAAAATCTCTGCTACTAAGGATTCATAATAAAAGACAGATTTGTATAATGACCTTGGTATCTCAACGAAGATACACACATTTACTGAAAACAGCTGAAAATTCTTAGTTCTTGGCAATTAAAATAAAGTGATCTGGTCTGGGGCCCAAGATTAAACCTGTAAAGTGTTTGATATGGTCATAATTTGGAATTAGCCTCCCTTTGGCCAACAATAAACATGGACTCTCGATATAAACATTTGGTGTCCCATTTGAAGTTCAATGCTAAATTGTTTCCTGTTTTTGAAGAGGGATAATCATAATGGATTATTACACAAACAGAAAGCATTTAGAGCTAAACAGAGTGCCTTGCCTTCATACACACAGATATGGACCCTTAGGATAAATAAGTTAATGGTAAACATAAACAGGAGAGTTAATATTTGTTCTACTCCATGTTGTTGATTGGCTTAACAAATCCTTTGTGGCCCATATCTCTCGAGCAGTTCTGCACAATGCATTTGAGCTAAATTACATAACAGTTTATACAGTCACAATTGGTGAATTGTGGCTCAGACTGTAAAGCCCTACCCTGTAATCCTGCCATATTTCTAAAGCAAATTGCTCCTTAATTGAAACCTGCTTCGATATAAAAGTACAGCCTTTACAATGAGTCATCCTTTTTTTCCCCTTACAGTTTGTAAAGGCTTCCAGCAGTTTAAAGGGAGGGTTAATTTTGCATTAAGACCATTGCCTCCTAGTTTCTTTCAAATAAAGCCAGGAGAAGTTCAGGGGAAGGCTCTTTCCTCTGATAATGAAGCTCTCCACGTTAATGATGCGTGCAGGCTCCCTCGGATCCTCTGAATTAGAAAAACTCGTGTAGCCAGCGCTCTTCTACCTCATTAACATTAAAGAGAGGTAGATTGGTGGCTATTTAGGGCACAGTGAAATCACTGGCTATTTAGGGCAAATGGAAATGGTGCTAATTGTGGCTGGTAATTCCATTAGTAGGGTACTTCCATTCTGGTGCCTTTTTGGCATGGAGGTGAAAAACAACACCCTGACATCCTTTCTGGGGGAGTGTATCTCAGGCTTATCATGTCCTTGCACCAGATAACTTCTACACTGAGCTGAGAAGCTTTCTGGGTTCCCCAAATTTTTGGTTTGGTTGTGGGCCGTCTGTCAGGAGTCGGAAATGAATTTATGGGTGGCAACACCTCAAGCAACGCATGTAAAAGATAAGGACACAACAATCCAGGTCAAGAAAACCCTAGAGATTCCAGGCCATAGGGTATCCCCTGCTCCTTTTCCTTCCTGGGTCATGAACAGGCTTTCAGCTGAACATGATCTAAGCGTGCCCAGGTGGGCAAGAGGCCAATGGCCCCTGGGCTGTCCCAGCACTGGTGTGTCCAGCAGGACCAGGGCAGTGCCCATCCCCTGTGCTGGCTCTGCTGGGGCACCTCCAGTCCTGGGAAAACTTCTGGGATCCTCATGACAAGAGAGACCTTGAGAGTCTGGAGCACGTCCAGGGAAGGGAACAGAACTGGGGAAGGGGCTGGAGCACCAGGAGAGGCTGAGGGAGGTGGGAAAGGAGCTCAGCCTGGAGAACAGGAGGCTCAGGGGGGACCTTGTGGCTCTGCACAACTCCCTGACAGGAGGGGACAGCTGGGATCCGGGGTGGATGGGGGTGGTCAGGCTTTGCTCCCAGGGAACAGCTACAGGACAAAAGTACATGGCCCTAAGATGCACCAGGAGAGGTTTAGATTGAATATTAGAAAGAGTTTCCTCATGGAAAAGGAGGTCAGGCATTGAAATGGGCTTCATGGGGTAGTGGTGCTCATAATTCTCTAAAAATAGAGTTGAGTCTCCATACCTGGGGGGATTTAAAACACTTGTAAACGTGGGACTTCAGGACATGGTTTAGAGGTGGCCTTGGCAGTGTTGGGTTAATGGTTGGACCTGATGATCTTAGGTGTTTTTTCAAATTTAAACAATTCTATAACTCTACAACTTGTCTGTTTTAAGTAGACACAGGAAAAGATATATTTCACTTAACTGTAGCCATCTGGAAGTTCACTATACAATTTAAGGTATTTATTTGGGGTCTTCTAAATATTGGTCTCCAACATAAATGGATTCACAGTTAATTAACTAGTTAGTGACTTCACATTCCCATTCACTAGCTATTGGATCTACATGGCTGCTGTGGAATCACCACCTAACCTTCTGCCTTGTATCCCAGCAGGATTGTCTTTTCCAGGCTTTCTTCTCTGTCTTTACTTCTGGAAGTACTGGGGAGAGTCCCCCAGTAAAAGTGATTCAAGCTGTTCTTTTCAGAATCCTCCAGCAATGAAAATTAAAATAAACAAAGAGTAAAACCATGTGAATTTACGCTGCAGAGAGGATGGGTCTGAGTCTCTGTCACTTGCTGTGACACTGGACATCTTTGCAACTCAATAAGGCGCCTTCTGATGTGCCAGAGAGTTTTGCATTATGTGTGGTGTTCTTCTGCTGCTAGAAACGTTCTCCTGAATACCTGTGCAGGTGCTGAGAACTGTGGCAATAATGTGCTTGTTGTCATTTACTTGCTTAATTAGCAGCCTAATATCCTGGTCCAGTTAATGCCCATAAGAGGAGGTTTATTAGTGGTACAAAAGCTGTTTAAGCCTTATAAACTCCTTCCAGTTTCATTGGTCTGCCAATATCTTCTGGTTGAGTGATTCTTTGCTGATTCACACTTTGCTTTGCCACTGCTGTTTCTCAGCTGAATGTTTCTGGGTAACCAGAAAGGGCTTTGACAAAGTGACAGACACTAGAATAACAACAACAACAACAACAAAATTTAAAAATCCCTGAACTGATTTTAAAAGAGAAACAAAAAATATATCTGAGATGGCTGCTTTGGTGATTTTGCATCATCTCCAAAGCACTAGGGGGAAAAAAAGCAATGAACCAACCCAAAATTGCAAATACAGGCAAATTGCAGGATGATGTGTTTTAGTAGTGTCTTGGATTGGTAAGCCATATCTAGTCTGAGAGGTTAGATAATATACTGAGATGTGTAGTTGTAAGGTAATGCTTCAAATATTGGAGAAAAATTATTTAAGGGATGCTTAAAAGAGGGGATTTTTTAAGCTTAGTGTCAGCTCAAATGCCAAAATGAGAGTAGTCTACCTCAACCTTAAATTTAAAAGGTATATGACCCCTTGTGATATCAGTGCAAATGGTGATCTGTTCAGTAAGGGTTTTTTCTCTTGACTAGACTGGTCATAAATTAGGAGTGCAAAGTTCTAGTGAAAAGAGGGGTTGAATTCTCATTTAGATGCTCAGAAGAACTGTTGCACTAAAAGTTTACCCATTCTGTGCAGGATTTAATCAGTCTGCAGCAGCCCCAGCTTTGACTGCAGGCAGATAACTTTTCCAATTACACAGGATTTTTGTATTTTCAGGCTCAGGGAAACTTTTGGCCACTCAAATGGGAGTGAGTAATCACAGAATGGTTTGGGTTGGAAGGGACCCTAAAGATCATTTCATTCCACCCCCCTGCCATGGGAAGGGATGCCTTCCACTAGACCAGCCAGGGATGAGGCAAATAACAAAACTCTATAAAATTTATTGAGGATCCTAAAAGTTGAAGCTGAGGCCCATGAGTTTGGTGGAAGAAAAATACTATGGCAATGTAGAAGCTGGTACCCTGGGTGTTAGCACTTCTCTGCTTTCTTTCTCCTCCTCTTCCTTTATTCCTATGTTCTGTGTCTCTCTGTTTCTCTTTCTCTTTTTACAGCACTTGGGGCAAAATATTGTTTCTTATGGCATTTGTAAGGAATTACAAAATAGTAGACACATTCTAAGGCAGATCCAGCACAGCTACTGTAATTCAAATAAAAATAGAACTGTATAGGTTGCAAAATGACAGAGTTCAGTGCAAAAACGTAATTACTTTTTTTTTTTTCTTCAGAAAAGAGGCTCCAGACATTCCCTATAATTTAAGTGTTACTGACAGTAGGAATAAGACAACCACAGTCAATTATGTCCCTGACACTTTATCAAACCTGTATGGCTGGATGGCTCTTCTCTTGGATAAAGAGACTTACACGTTGACATTTGACAACCCTTTGGTCAGCAAACAGCTCCAGGTAACACAGGAAAGTTTTATAATTTCAAAATTATATCTGGAAGAGATAATCACACTTTCGTCTCTTTGGATGAACACAGAGAAAAAAAAATAGAGTTAAGTGCACTGAGAAAGTCTCTCTGTATTTATAGGCTTAGATAAGATGACTGATAAGCTATCTCTTATCTCTTAGATAAGCTCTCAGTAGTCACCTGGAGCAGGAAGGTCATGGAATCATGGAATGGCTTGGGTTGGAAAGGACCTTAAAGCTCATCCAGTTCCAATCCCTGCCATAGGCAGGGGCACCTTCCACTAGACCAGGTCACTCCAAACCCCATCCCACCTGGCCTTGGACACTTGATGATTTTGGATATCTTAGGTGAAAGTTCAGTGTGGTGCTTAGGAACCAACAGGATTTTTACTGCCTTAAGTCATGTTGAAGCACAATTTTCAGAAGATATTGTTTGTCCTCATCTTTCACACATGGTGATACGAGTTGATTTTTTCTGTATTTACCATCACCTCCTGCTTAGTTTTACCTCTCTTTTCATGTTTTCAACACATATTGCCTGTGAGGAGCACCATCCTCTCTACCTCTTTATGCTGCACCCCATGGAGCTCCCATCACAGACTCAGACATGTTCCTTTTGGTTCCTTCTTCTCCAGTATTCAGTGATATTTAGCAACTTCAAGGCTGGGAACTACCTGCTGGTGGAACACAAGGATCTTCCTGCCCATCTTGAGGCTGTGGTGTCCTGTGGGACAAGGAGGGGACAGCCACTCCAGTTGCTACCTTCATATGGACACCACAGGAGCTGTGATTGGCATCTTGACAGCAAACTGGGGAAGTTCACCTATTTGGGTAAGTGCAGTGTGAGGGTTGAAGTATACATTTGTGATGAAGAATGGTGGCACAGCTGATGTCTCTTTAATTTAAACCCCAAATCTACTCAAGGCCAGCTTTCAACGGCCTTCCAATAAGTGAGAGGTCCTTCAAAATGGCAATCAAACAGGTAAGTGCACATCAGGTCCATCCCTAGCTGCTCTATCTGATGCCTGACCTAGCAACAAAAGGAATGTTCCATAAATAGTCGGTGATGTGACATCAGTTGTGTTTGAACTGGTTTTTTTTGGAGTGGTCAAGGCATTAAATGTCACTAATGACCTGTGTTGTCATGTGGCCCTATATCACAGGTATCAATAATAAATCATGGTCATCTTGCTAGGCTGAGCCCACTGAAGGCCATAAGATTACTAGGGGAGAATTTTTCCCAGACCTGGAAGCTTCCAAAGACATCTTAGACCTTTGCCTATGTGACTTTGTACATGAGATCATGGAGCGTGCTAGTATTTTACATTTTTTTTAAGAAATGGATATTTTTCCATAATTCCCATTCTCAAGCAAATTATTTTATAAATGGCTCTATATGTCAAAAGCAAAGTAGTGATTTTTGCCTTTATTAATAGCAGCAGAACTAGGAATCACAAATATATTTTGTTGTCTTTGAGAAGATTAGCTTCTCCTTCATGCCTCATACCAGGAAAGTAAAGATGATGATTTTCATTATAACAGATTATTTTTCACTCTTCTATTCCATTAAATAATGAATTCCCTTGATTTTGCACTACTGAGATGGCATGCAAATGGCTTTCTCATGTAGGTTACCTTTAGAACAATGATTGTGACAGTGGAGAGGAAAACACCTGGAATGAGGGCAGGCAACCCACTGAGCTTGGTCTGGCAACAGTGAAGATCAACCAGTGTGAAAAATCACATTTGTGGAGAAGTGGGGAAGCCCAAACCTTAACCTTAGTCTGAGGATCACACTCGCTGTGTCCAGGTCTGGTCCTTCAGCAACTGCCACAACATAGCTTGTGTTTAACATTTTAGCTCTAAAAATGGGCTGGATGTACGAAGACTTCAAATTATAAAAGATCCCTGAGCTTGCTAAATCCCAAACTGTACTGGTCACCATCCTGGAGTCTGCCTAGTCTAGGCCAAAGCTGTGCCAGGAATTTGGCCAGCATTATAACCATGTAGATTATTGGGGTCCTGATCTTAGTTCTGTGTCCTGGCCCTGTTTAGATACCATTCAGGTGTAGCTTGGCTACTATAAATTTAGCTGTTGTGTCTAAGCCTGGCCAGAGATCAAGTCAAGTATTTACTGAAAGAAGAAAAATGTTTTTTTATTTCTGTTTACTAACAGGGTAAATTTGTTCCTTCAAAGATAAAAGATGACTGCATTTCAGTTTGCATGTCCTGAATTGCACTGTCAGAGCAGCATGGGGAAGCTCAGAAGATAGCATCTGCTGTTGAAAATAGAGGAGATGACAATCTTGGGAAGACTGAGACAAAAGTGGTCTGGCTGGCACATGTTACTCTGGCATCACAGATACTTTCTTCTCCTTCTCTTGCCTTACTTTCCTCTTGATTTTTATTACATGAAGAGCGTGATGTGGTTCCTCATTATAACAAAGAGAGAAACAATCATCCAAAGTACAGGAGGGGAAATTTATGAAAACACCTAACATGTATAATTCATGCTGTGAACATTTTCTGCGAGGACATTTTTAGGAGTGAGATCAATAATTCAGTGTCAGGTACCTAATATCTATGCTGTCGGTGTAGGGTGAAAGTTTGAAACAAAGCAAGCAGATTCCTGGCCCTGGTGTGGGATTTAATTTCTCTCCTTCTCTCTACAGTGCAGGCTGAGAGGGTGAGGATAATTAGCCAGCAGAGCAGATTCATGGCATGTGGTGGACTTTCCATCACTCAGGGTCCTTAGAAGATGCTTGGCTGTCTTTGCAGGGAAATATGCTCCAGCTCTGCGAGAAGCTATTAGAAACCTCATGAGGTGAGATTCATGCTGCAGAGGATGTCAGAGAAAGCTGCCACAATAGTCCCTTCTGGCCTTAAAACCCCACCAGTCCACCCAGCCACCTGGAGAGGACAAGGCTATAGAAGGTCTGACCTTCAGAACATTTCCTGCCCAACTCTGCAAGCTGGCTCTTTTAGAATTTTTTTTTTTTAATATATATTTTATTTACATTTAACTATATGAAATAATTAGCCAACTAATTAATCCCGTTTACAAGCTTTGTCGGATTCTTCAGCTGTCAGTCATGCCCGAGCCCGGGGCCGGCGTTGAGTCTTAGCTCCCTCCTTCATCAGACTTGGTCTCCATGGCTACAGGCTGCATCTGCTGACACCCCACTCTCTATTTACTGCTTAATTAAGGATTTCACGCTCAGCCCTTATCTGCTGCTAAGAACAAGAACACACTGTTAAGAAACTCCAAATTTAGGCTGCTGCACAAGGAAAGCCTTTCTTGTTGTCCTGCCTGCGTGGAGCCTCTTTAACTACCCTCTTGGCAACTGCGCTGCCACCCTTCAATCAAAAATCATTAAATGGGGCAGAGATAATGAGCATGTAGCATATCAAAAGGAGGATGTTTGCTCGGGCTAAGGAGGAAAAGCTGTAAGGGCCTATGAGCAGCCGCCACTTCAAAGGGAGAAGGGGCTGATAAAGAGTCATTTGTTCCTGTTTGACTTATGTAAAAGGTCTGGTATGTCGCAGGCCCGTCTAGCAGACGCGGGTCCCCCCTCTCCAGGCTCGTGTGTCAGCGCTCGGGCAGCTGGGCGCAAACAGCATCAGCCCGAGCATAAAATCACTTGACTCCGCCGCGACAATGGGCACTTGTAGGGGGTGGCGGAGGGAGGGCCGGGGGACAATGGCAAGACAATTATTGCAGCTGCTCGGGAGGGCCATAATTCTTCCTGGCCAGAGTCGGCGGCCCTCGCGGGGCGGAGGGGAGAGCTCCGGCGTATTAGTCATCCTCCGACTTTTGGAAGCGCTTCGGCGGGGTTTCGACAGCTGCTGGTGTACCACCTCTTTGCAATAATTGTACATTCTGGCAGGGGTCAACTCACTTTTGACCCTCTGCTTTTGTGCCCGTCAGAAAGCCTTTTTAGGGCAAACTGCGGGGAAGTGGCAGGAGCGCGTTACTTCCAAAATCAACGTGGGTAAACACGGATCAGATGCCAGCTCATTAATGAGCAGGCTCCTGAATTCACACAGCCTTTTACTCAGGCCTGCATGGGGGAGAAAATGGGGAGAAGGGGAAGGAGAACCCCGTGACTGAGAAGATATTGTTATTCAAACGAAGCAGGCAGCCGAATGAAGCCACCTTGGCCAGAAGTTTGCGCTGGGCTCAGGCTTTGCCCATGCCCTCTTCCATCCGCAATTGCCTGGCGTCATGCAAGTGTTTGTTTATCTTTAGGGGAGAGAAGAAAGAGGTCTGTCTTACACAAAAGGCAGGAAAATAGACCGTATGGAGGGGATTAAAGGAGTTAAGTTGCACTGATGGTTGGAGTCTTGTAAATTAGGCTGTGGAGCGGGAGAATGCAGGGGGTGCTGAACGGGGAGAAATAATTGTAATAGGGAATGTTTCTGTTACATGGACAATGATCCTATTAACAAAGATGGTCACTGCTACCTACATACACGAAACTCTGTTAAACAGCCTATAAGCCACTTTAAAAATCACCTTTTCAGACCATTTTAAAGGAATCTGCATTGAAGGACAGGTAACCCCACGTCCCTTCTGGGTGCTGGGTGAAGGGGAGGCTTAGGGAGCTTGAAGCATCCCGTGCCAGTCATTTCTACATCACCAGCTCTGCTTTGACATGATTCATAGCATCACCCTGATTTTCTCTGGGGCACCCTATGTGTTTAGAGAAGTGATCCTCAAAGGTCACTGTGGGCCTGCAATTGTGGTATGACTCTGAAACACTGATGGGCTGTGGCTCAACCACAATTCAGGGGAGTGAAACGTGATATCACCATGCTGAATGAAAAAAAACCCACTTATTGTAACAAGTGGAAAGAAACATCCCACTGGGACATCTGGGATATTTTTTAGGAGAAATATCCTCTGTAAGTTGCAATAATAACATTATGAGCTTTTTAAGTCTGTTACAAATTTCAGCATATGGTGCCACAGCGTGGTACTGCTCCTTGGTTAAGGTCTCTGGGCAATACTGGAACTGGCTAAAAACCAGAAATATGTTTTTTCCTTTTAGTTCACTTTTGAAATGTTTGAACTGTTTTCTTTTGGAATGAAACAAAGTATTGGCTTCCTTCACCTCCAGATTTCTCTTGGCTTTTTTTTTTTTTTTCTCCCTAAAATTGAAGTGCTGGATAGAAATGTTATTGAAAACATCACTGAAAGGATTATCAAACTTTTTATTTATTCTAAATACGTTTTTCAGTAGACACAACTTTTATGGGGATTGGTCATCCTGCTGACTTTGCTCAGGCTGCTCATGTGTGAGTTGTTAAGAGGGCCTGAGGCTCAACCTCACATTACTGCTGTGTCAGAAGCAGGTTTACAATTTCCATAGTTCTTAAAAAAATAATTTGATTATACTTATTGTCTTTTCTAGATTCCTGAAGAATGATCTCACTTCCATTAGGCTCTGTGGGTCTCTGTTATTGCTTTGTATAGGAGGAAAAACACACTTAAGAATGTTTGTTTCTAATATTAAAATACAGAAAATAAATAAACACAGATCTTTTCTGCAGCCCTATTGCTTGAGGGTAAAGGAGAATCCTAGGTGAAAGACATGAAGAATGGAGTTAATTCTTTACAGAGGACTGATTGCACAGGGATAAGTCTTTTCTTCCAGACAGATAAAGCTCACCCATACCAGTTGTTTCAGAGGGCCAGTTGACCACAAGTGGGCTACTCAGTGACCTCCATGAAATGAAAGTCAGTTCTTTGCAAAGATGTGCCCCTTGTAATCATAGAATCATAAAATAATTTATGTTGAAAAAGACCTTCAAGGTCACCAGGTCCAACCTGTGACCCATCCCCACCTTGTCACCCAGACCAGAGCACTGAGTGCCACATCCAGTAATTTTTTTAACATTTTCAGGCGCGGTGACTCTAACTTCCTGGGCAGTCTGTAGTAATGCTTAACCACTCTTTCCAAAAAGAAATTCTTCCTGATGTCCAACCTGAACCTCCCCTGGTGCAGCTTGAGGCCATTTCCTCCTGTGCTGTTGTTAATTACCTGGGAGAAGAGACTGACACCCACCTGGGTGTGACCTCACTCCAGGGAGCTGCAGAGAGCAATAGGATTCTCCCTGGGACTCTTTTTCTCCAGGCTGACACCCCCCACCCCATTCCCTCAGTTGCTCAATTTTTGTAGTAGAAACAAAGAGACAAAACAACCCTCTCCTGGTGGGTGAGCTCCCCTACTTCTGGCATGGAATCAGAGAAACCAGAGAGTGCAGCAGTTACAGAAATAAGATGATGAAATGCCCCTATAATCCTGTCAGGGTTGATTTTTTGATTATGGGATGTCTGCAGGAGGAATTTCAAGCAAATGCCAATCTGCTGTAAGCAAGAATCTGTGCCCACAAACCCCAAGACATATATACATATATATATACATATATGTATAAATAAAAATAAAATTGTATCTATCTATTTATATGTCTATAAAATGGGGTTTTACACCTCTTCTCCCTACTTCATTGTCCTCATTATATCATACTTCTGGGTATCTCCTGCAGAAGATCCTCACAGTGGATGACAAAATACCCTCTCCCAGGTTCTCCAGTTTCTAGAGGTGTGTCTCACTGTGTTGTTGATTGTGCTGTCTAAAAAGTTTTGATTTCCTGGTGATGGATGTTAGCCCAATTGATGTTAAATAGCATGGAGCTGCTTGTTATTTGTAAGTCAGGCTATTGGAGCCATTTATCCTAGTTTCAGCCCTTCCTAATATCCACAGGCAAAATTCCGAGTCACTGCAAAGCTGATAAAAGACTGAGTTGCTCCTCCTTCATGTTCACTCAAGGAGCCCTGAACCAGGAAAAGTTACCAGCAGTATCATCCAGAAGGCCTATATTTATGATTCACAGCCCAAGCATCCAGGAGGAGCTGTAATAAGGCAGAAAATTGATGAGGCTTATAAAGGTTTTATACAACTAAACCCTGGAGCCTTATAACCGCATTTTGCCAAGGGTCACCTTAATTCAATGTTTACTAATGATGTCCTTCATCTGTAGTGCCTGTGTCTCTTCCTGTCCTGCAAAACCCAGTGACAATGCACTCAGCAGCAAAACAAAACCACCAGAAGGACTATGTCACTGTAGTCTTGATTAATCCCAAGGCCTTTATCTTTCTTGATGAGTTTTTAGGAGTATTTGTGGGAAAAGGCAACAAAACACTGCTGATTCACAACCATTGCACTTTACACCCCATTGGTACAAATAGTTGTACAAGTTACAAGGATGTGGAGATTTCTGGGGAGAATTCTGTCCCTCATTCTTATGCTCATGTCAAGGGTATAAATAACTTATAATGGTTTGAATTGTCATGCTCTCTGGTGGGATGATACTTCAAATATGAGAAACTTTTACTATTGCCCTGACTCTGGACAGGACAATGATAAAACTCTGTACTGAATTAAGTCTTAATGGTTCCTTTCTTCACCATGTAACAGGATTGAACCCCATTATGAGGTCTGTGCACCCTGTTGACCAAGTTCTATGTCCCCTCAGGATTTAATTAGAACAGCTTTTCTCTGAAAAATACAAACATCCTTAATTAGATGATTTCACTCTAGTGCCAGCAGAAGTAAGCAAAAGAAAAAAAACCCCACAAACCTCACAAAGTATATTTAGGTGAAAAAGTATAGTATCAGGGCTAGGTTGTCTTGTTTTCCCTAAGCCTGTTGTATCAGCTTTGGCAACTGTTTTGCCTGTGCGAGAAGGAAAAACACCATAACCGTAAAAGTACACACAGATGTATTGTCTGAAACCCACAAGAGCTGTGTCAGAGGGTTTAAATTAGCAGTTTCATGTCATTTTTCCCCCTCAAATGTTCACCTTGTGGCCACTCAAGGCATGCTGCTGTTCAGTGTGAGCTCTGTGTGATGGTTTGGGGCAGATTGACTTGACTGATACATGGATCAGATCCCAGCTACCGTTGGGAGAGAAGGTGTCACTGCAGAACAGGGCTGAGGCACCTGATTACTAATTAATCAGACATGAGAAAAACCTCATGGAATCAGTTTCTATTTAATTATGGAAGCCTCATTTGGCATAGGAGCATATGCTGCTAACTCAATCGAGTGCTTTCAACTGACATCAAATAGTAATTATCAGAAAGAATCAAGTTTTTTGATTATTCATACTAATTTATTGAACACTTAAAATTAATGAACCTCAGTTATTTTAAATTTGCTCAGTTGCACTGGGAGAATAGGAGGGAGGTAGGGAAGGACGGGTTTCGCAATTTAAAAGTACAGAGACTTGTTTAAAGATAAAATAAGTAAATTACAATATGGCATGAAATCCCATCGGTGGGTTGATGCACACAGAGGAAAGTTCCAGGCACATTCCAGAACTGAGGAAAGTTCTGACAATGGCTTCATTGATACAATTCTTCCAACCCCCCAAAAAATTCTTCCAACAACACTTTAGGGTCACCATAAGGGGCTGGGCAGAAGACAGGAGATTTATTTGTTTGTCAGAGTGTTTCTATTTTAACCTACAGTTGTTCCAGTCTGGTGACTGAAAGGAAGTGCCTTTATATGCCACTGGAGATGAAGAGGAGGTGGGATTTTAGCTGGGTCTGAAGCAGCTTTCTCCTGCTCCTCTTTGATTTGCATTATTCTGGCCCTTCTCCTGCTGACAATACACGGGCACAAAGGTTACCACTGTGATAATTGCTGCTGACCCCTTTTCACAGCAGAGAACACAGGGTCCCTGTCTCCAGTCTATAAAGTCCGACCAATTAAAGCATCCCTTTCAGATACCAGATTTTGGGGGCAAAGGAAAAAAAAAAATCAAAACTGAACTACAAAACAAAAGCTGTATTTCGCTGTTTGAGCCAGTTAATACATTATGCATTCAATGGTGTGATATTGCTTGTGTGAGTGGAACTGCTGTGGATTTATAGTGGGATAAATGAGGTTTGAGTTCCAGCCTAGAATTTCTGATTGTTGAATGTTTTCTTTTCAGCTGTTTCTAATGAGTTGTCTTGAGACCTTCTGTATCTGTAAATTAAAATGTGTTTGTTTAATCCTTTCGCAAAGCACAAAAAAAAAGGACAAAAAATTCTTAGGAAACGTATAGTTGCTCTTAAAGAAATTGTTTTTGTAAGAAATGTATAATGTTGTCAGAAATTAATGTGTGGAAATTGATGTACTAAATTTTTTTTGGTGTTAATTTGAAAGGCCTTGCTGTAACTCCCTAAAATTCTCTGTGTTCAGTCGCAGGAGCTGACTTAATTCAGGTCACACTGAAAGAGAAGGAAAGAGTGGCTTTACCTACCCCAGGTATGTGACAGTCTGTGTCAGAAAACTTTGGTCTGAGAGTCACACCATTTCTTTTTTATGGCTTTTTCAGGAGTAAATTGCTATTTTTCACTTCAATATTTTGTACATCTATCAAGCCAACAGAGGCTCTTGGTATTCATTTAGGCGTTTCATTGAGCCCTATCTACCATTGCTCATGATAAATGTGTGATTCTGCAGTATAAAGCACTATAAACTTTTGCTGGGAAATACCACAGCAGATCAGAAAGGTCATGGAGAATGCAAGACTATAGAGTATTTTAGTGCTCCATAGTCTGATATTACTTCTCAGTTTCATGTTGAATCAGACAGAAAAATATACCAGAGACAAGGGAGACCTCTAAATTTTGATATTTTTGGATATTGACTGCCTTGCTGTGTTGTGTATTAACAATAATCACTTATGTGGGAAAAGGGTTTAGAGATATTTTGGCAGGGTGTTTCTCCCAGAACAAACAAGTGATTGGAGAGGCAGACCCAAACTTAAGGAACTCAACATGAGTTTAATTTCTGTGTTTCCCTGTGTTGATAATAGAGGTTTTTTGTACACCACAACATTACTGAGCTCAGTCTAGCCCCCAAAACCTAGGCAGGTGCTTGCTCCCAAGTTTTCAATCCCCAAAGAAGCTTTCCTCAAGAAAAAAATGCCAGAATTCCCTTTACAGTGGAAGGACAGAAGTAGGTGCTTGCAGAGGCCTCCAGAGGGAGGCTTTGCCTGCATTAGTCTAAGATTTACTAAACTTACTGTGCAGGATTTTCCCTTGAAGGCTTCCCTTCCTCTCCTGTGGCAGAACAGACTTAGGGGCAATTAATTCATGGAGCCTGGCTCGTTAGCTCTCTAAAATACAGGTGCAAGTCGAGCACCTACATTTTGTGAACTTAGTTTCTCCCAGTATTTTTCTCAGGCTCAGGAGTTTTCTTTTGGATTGAGCTGAAAAAAAGAAAAAAAAAAAAAAAAAAAAAAAAAAAATTAGGGAAGGAGCAAGAGTTTCCATGTGTCTTGGTCAAGCTGCTTTTCCACGACAGGTCTTGGTCATCCCTTGAAATAGGAAGACTCCTGCTTTTCTGGGTGTTAGCAAGCTTGTAAGAGTTGGTCACTAATTATTTAAAATTCTTCATACTTTGGGAAAGTATGGAAATTCCCATGCCCTGGAAATTCAAGCAAGCATTTTTCTTTAAGCATGGAAAATAGCAAAGAGCAGTTAGTGTTGCTTCATCAGTGACAAAAGGAGGATGTTCATGTCACAGATTCTTGACTATCAAAGAGATGGTAATCCTTCCAGCTACAGAAAATGATAATTCTGTCTTCATATGTCCTGTTTTGTAGTTCCTTCTGGTGCTGTCTTGAAATGGTCACACCCAGACACGTGGAATGATGTGGGAAAAGGCTGGGGTGGATCCAACGGCAGCATCCCAGGCCCTGGGGAAGATGTCATCGTCTTGCCAAGTATGTGAGCAAGGAAAGGTGTTTAATTTCTGTGGAGATGCTGGGCTCTGCCTGTGTTGGGATTTGTATTTGTGTTCCAGTATGGCCCTGGTGGCCATTCCAGTGTGTGCAGGACCCCACATTTGTTCCTTGTCACACAGACTGCAGCGCAAAAATGTAGTTTTTGGAAGAGAATAATTCTTTTCCATTTCCACATCCACATGAACACAAGTACTTATACTGACTTTCAAGCTGAAGTATGTACAGGGCCCTTTATTCAGAAGAGAATTTGTAAGACCCAGAACCACAGCTCACAAAGAGATCATCTTGTGACCCATCTCTCTCTGTGTTTTGAGCAAGGATCATATTTTATATTTCTGCAATTGCATCACCTTCCATTTTATTTTCCTGTTGCAATTTCCACTTATCAGTGGTAGTCTCTCCATCCATTTGCTATGGATGCCTCCCAGACATTTTAGCTTAGGCCTGTATTTCAACTTGTATTTCAACTTGTATTTCAACTTGAGTTATGTTTAAATCCCTGCTCCTCTTACAACATTACTGCATGAAAAGTGGATTTTAGTAAATATATTAGGGAATTTGCAATAAAATCTGGAGAAAAAACTTCTGATAACCATTTTATACAAGAGCTGACCCTGCTTTTACCAGGAAGTTGGACTACATGAGGTCCTGAGGTCCTTTCCAGATATAATTATTGAATGATCCAAGCAATATTGTTTGATATGTACCTGAAATATTCTAGAACCAGATCCTGTCTCTTTCTCATTTGTTTGAAACCAGTTAAATCTCTCTACCTACCACAGCTCGACTTCTGGAAATGCAGATAACATTACTTCATGTCTATTCCTCTCCCACCTGGTTTTGGTTTACAGCTTTTGTGAAAGGAAATGTTTGTGTTGGTATTCGGGCATGGAGGTTCAGTCATGGTTAGGGCTTCTCTGGCCTGTGCCATTAAAAATTATATATAGATATATAATTACAGGCTGCATTAAGAATTATGATCTACCTTCAATATATATTTAGTTTAATCTTCAATCTTCTGGTAAATATGAAATAGAAAAACAATGTTGTACTTTTTAAAATACTACTTTTCTTCAGTTTTGGGGGAAGCTTACATCAAGGTGAAGAGTAGACAAGGTTGGAGTTCAGGGAGAATTTGCTCATGGAAAAGGTGGTCAGGCATTGGAGGGGCTGCCCAGAGAGGTTTGCAGTCCCCATCCCTGGAGGTGCCCAGGGAAGGTCTGGACGTGGCACTCAGTGCTCTGGGCAGGGTGACAAGTTGGAGATCAGTCACAGGTTGGGCTCGATGGTCTTGGAGCTCTTTTCCAACCTTAATGATTCTGTGATTCTGTGATAACCTTTTCACCAATATCAGCCCACGACTGCAAAAAGACCAGAACATTCCAGTCTTCACCATCATGTGTCAGATACAGATATGAGGAGGCACAGAGGTAAATCACAACTTACACAGAATCAGAGGGTAACGAATAAATAAATAGGTTTGGCTGAGGGTTTGGAGTCCTGTTGTTTAGATTAGATCAAGAGTAGAAGATGAAGGATGAGTTTGTGATGCACAATGAATTAAACTCCTCTGTGTCCCCTGCAAAGGTGAGGAGCTGGAGCACATCCAGAGAAGGGCAATGATGCTGGGGAAGGGTCTGGATCACACTCTGAGACACAAAGTGGGATTCTTGGGGCTGTTCTGTGCAGGGCCAGGAGCTGAACTCGGTGATTCTCGTGAGCCCCTTCCAACCCAGGTTATTCCATGATTCTATGGCTCTGTAAGAATCTCTTCACTCCCATTGCCAGAGTAAATGTGTGTATTGGTTGATGTGCAGAAACTGTTCTCCTCTCCAGTGCCTTTCTGGAATCCTCCTCTAATTTTATCCTGTGAGCACAGAAACACAAACACAAACACAGGCTGTCTATCACACCATCTGTTTTGTTTCATCTCTGTCTTTCCTGATCATCCTCTCTCTATTTTATTTCTGCTCTCCCTCTTCTTTCCTGTTGGTTTGCAGGTGTTGAAACACTCACTGGTATTGGAATCAGCAGAGAACAGGGTCTTAAATTGGAGTTGTGATCCTCACCAGGGTGATAAGGGACTGGGATTTGTTGCTCAAATTGAGCAAGAGGAATTTTCTGTCCATTTCTAATGCTTTGCTTTGCTGCCACAAGTGCTGGAGTTTCCACTTTAAAGGAAATCAGAGCCTTGCTTGGATCCAAAACCTAAAATGAAATCAACAATTTTAAAATATATCTTTAATTATAGCATTTTATGGATGTTTCTCTTCCCATTTCCACTGGCTTGTGCAGACCCTGCTAAACTCAGAATGACTCCAGATGGCTTCAAAAAAGTGAAAGTTTTTTCTCATGAGAACAAATATTCTACAAACCACCCAAACTTTGTGCTGCTATGCACACAAAAATAAGTTTTTGTGATTCATTCCTGGCAAGATGCAGCTGTGTCTTACTCTTTGCTGTCTTCTGGTTACTTAAAATTCTCTTCTGGGAGCCATCTACAATGATTTTCTGGTTGAAAGTCAAAACATGAGCCTGCTTCTGGTGTGCTGTGCATCACTGGCTTAGTCCTTTCAGCCCCCAAAGAACAGTTTTAGACTCATAAAACAAATATTAGATGCTTAGTGTTCATTTCTAGTGTGAAGAAGTAAAGGGTAAGACTTTTGTCTGACGCTGTTGAAATCTTTGACTGAATGTGGATTCCTAGAGTTCACTGGAGAATGGGACTCCTGCCTAAATTTAGCTATTGAAGGTTTCAATTTGCTTTTTTAACAAAATAAGCAGAATTACAATGTTAGGGCTGCTTCATGGCGTTGTCTCAGGAAGGTTTGAAAAGGTAGAAAATGCTTCTATTAGCAAAATACACACATAGGAAACCAGGTCTTTGTGTTCTTGCTCGGTGTCTGCTTGACATTAAGATCTCATCCTTGAGATTTGGCAAGCTTGGAACTTGGGGTTGTGTACTAAGTTCTTTCTTTCTTTGCCCTGTTTGACTTCACAGACTTAGTACAAGGATGACTTGCAGCAAGGGTGGGCTCCTCATGTAAAAGTGACTTTTAATGCTGATGTGTTGCTGCAATTCCCATCCGTGTCTGTCTCCCCAGTGGATAAGAGTCTCTTCCAGCCTGATCTGGAAATCCTCAGCTCAGGCTGCCACAGCTTGTGCTTTTATCCCTGGAGGTTCATCCTCCAGAGCCACAGCCATCCCACAAGGACCTCTCACATGCATCAGGATTCAGCAGCCACACCACCTTGGAAAACAAGCTGGAGGAGTTTAGTCATGCCATTCCAGCAGCCAGCATTGGCATTAGCTTCCCAAAGCCCTGGGATTTTCAGGGCTTTGGTTTATGGTCTTTAGTGTGACACACTCCTGATGCAGCGTGCTCTGGGTGGAAGGAGAATGTGTTATAATTCCAAGCAAAGGAATGCTGTTTTGAAGGGTATTGATATGATATCATGTAGCCTCTGGCAATTTCTATCTTCCTTTTTTTTTTTTTCTCTCCAGTGGTGGAATTCACTCTGTTCTTCATTTTCTGATTTTGATTTTCTTTGAAGTTTTTCTGTTTGAAGAGATGAATGCTGGAGTACTGTATCCCATATAATAGCTCCTTTGTTGTGCCTGATTTCCATTCAATGGCATGCTATGGTGTTTTATACAGCAGCGTGGCTGATCAAAGGCATTTTGTGTCATTGCTGGAGTCATTAGTGACTTCTCAGTATTGTACATCTGAACATTAAGGCTCTGGCATACCTGTGAGCTTTTTGTCTGAAGAGAAATGAAATATTGCCCTGTTTTCAAGCTCAAACTATGGTTTGCTGAAAGTGGTTTCTTGCCACTTATATGAATATTTTCATGGTGGGAAAACAGCTCCAGTTTGTCTTTCTCTGAAGGTAAATCCTCTGAGCTCAGTGACCTAGAGTTTATTATTTTAGCTGCTAAGTCATATCTCCCCTATGAGGTAAATTAGTGTATTCTGTAAGGAAGTTGCTTTTGAATCTATTTGCTTTCCTCCTCAAGTGTGGAAAGACTTTTTCCCCCTCAAAGGAGTGTTCTGTTGTTTCTACAGAGCAACATTTCACCCTCTGAGGACTTCACACCCCAAGCATCACATCCCAGAGTGTTGTCCTTTTAAACCGAGGAAACTCTAAGTTTGCAGAGATTTCTCTGAGTGGGGGAATTTCTCACTCCCGTGTTTCAAGGCTCACACACATGATGCCGCAGTTACAGAGCAGTCAGCATTCCCTTTGTAAAACCTTTTTCAGAAAGATGTGCAACTCAGCAAAAAATCTCTGTTCTAGACTGAAATGTGACATATAAATGGCATGCCTGGGAGCACTGCTTCTTTTCCTTGTAAAAATGTTTCAGCCTGTGTTTGATGAATATACTTATGGCCTTTGTCAACTGCAGCTCTTTGCCACATTCTTGAGCTGTGATTTCACAAACTAGATTCCCCTTCTGTCTGAGAGAGACCATTGTAACAACAACTCCCCCCTTATTGTCCTCTCTGTTTCATATCCTCACATCCTGAGCCTTCCCTTCGCAGCTCTGCAGGGCATGGGCCTGTGCATCTCCTGTAAAGAGATTATAGACAGGAGTCTCTTCATGCCTGTAAAAATATATTAAGTACTAACACCAAAAGATTTAGGGGGAAAAAACAAATGCACTTGCTCCACAGAGACTTACTTCATCTGAATGGTGTGAAAATTTTGCATGCTTGAAAGATGTTTCAGGCCAAGGATGCAGGGAATTTGTTTTGGGATGAGGGGTTCAGAGTAACCATGGCTTGCTGCTCTACTTGGTGTAGTCCTTGAGAACAGACATCCTGGGCTTTCAGGGTGCTCATGGCCAGAGAGACAGGATAAAAAGAGAGGAGGAAAGGGGTGAGGTGGGATAATTGATTCACAGGGATACAGGCAGGAATATGTAGGTAGGAGACAAACAACTCTGTAAGCAGAACTGGAACTCCAAGCCTGAAAACAGAACATGAAATAAAATTTTCCTTTCCCTTGAGGTTGTGAAACTTCTGGGTTGGAAAACCAAGGAATAAAAGACTAGAAAATGCTACTATTAAAGACAGCCTATTAATACTTATTTTCAGTCCACTTCTGAGTGTACTTCATGTAGGTTTTCACAGAATCATATTGATTATGTGTCCTGCAAAGAGGGCTTGGAAATTTTCTTAAATCTGTGTACTAAATCGTTTGAGTCAGCCCCTGATTACATGATTTTTGGCAAGGACTTTCTCTGTGCTGCCCATTGTGTGGTCATTCATGTTCCCATCCAAAGCAATGTCCAGTGTCCACAGGCAGAAGTGAAACTGTTAAGTAGCTGAACCAGTTCCCAAGACATTTCATGGTTCTTATATTCAGCACAAAGCAGTTTCAAGGGTCCCATTCTCACCACTGTCAAAATCCACCAGCAGTATATGTGTGTTCTTTAATCTCTCCTGTTTTCTATGTCCATGTCCTGCAATAAATGCTTGTGAGAACAACGAGAGTCACAGAAAACCTCTGTGTAGGGTAGGGCTGTCGTTATGTTGAAGATTTTTTTTCTGCAATCTTTCTATGACAGCCATTATTAGATCATATTATTGAGCCCCTTGTTAGGGAAACATCCTGCTTTTCCTTCTTCCAGGAACGCCCACTGACTGAGAGATGCACCGCACTGTTACTCTTGTCAATATGAAAGGGCATGGAAATCTGAGTTTTAGGGCCTGAGCTGCTTTCCAGTGCAATCAACTGAGAAGCTCCTGGTGACATCCAGGACCATTAGATGGGCCCTGAGGGTGGAATTCACCTCTGTGCAGCGAGCTACCTCTAAATGATCCACCATTTACATCCTTATTCATGTCCTACTTGGAAAACTTAAGAGGCGTTTTAAAGGTTCTCAGGCTGCAGACTTGCAGCTTTAGGAAGCAGCAATGATTTTGTCATTGTGCTCAAGCCACAACAGTTTCCACTCTGTTCTGAAATTTTAAAATATCCCCCTTGCTTTCTCCTTATGGATCTCAGGGAATGGTGCTTTGCCCTGGTCACTGTTAACTGATTTTTAGAGAGGAATATTAATGCAGAATGGAGGAACTCGTGGTGGACCTGGCAATGATCTCAGAGTTCTTTTCCAGCCTTAACCATTCTGTGGTTCTATGACCTGTGGCCTCATGCAGGTTGTGTTTGTGTAAGCAAGGCTTTCCTCTTGGATGGTCAGGAAGAGGTGAGTTTTCATGCACTAAACCTGGGAGAGCAAAGCCAAGATGAAAAGAGGGAAAAGTGGTGACAGAGAGCCAGTGGAGGTATTTCAGGGTGTGTGGCTGCAGTTTCTCACCCTGATCACTGTTGTTGACAAGGTGGGGACTTGCAGGCTCTTTGCCCCATGACACACCTCGGTGATGCTGTTGGATATTTTTTCCATTTCCATCAATCCTAGAATCCCAGAAGAGTTTGCATTTGAAGGGACCTTAAAGCTCATCTTGTTCCAACCCCCTGCCATGGGCAGGGACACCCTCCACTATCTCAGGTTGCTCTAAGCCCTGTCCAACCCAGCCTTGGACACTTCCAGGGATGAGGCATTTTGTCATTCTTGTTCTATTCAAAAGAACTCTCTTGTCTTATTCAATTCCATGAGGAAAAAATGGGAAAGATGGAGAGAGACTATTTACAGGGGCCTGGACTGATAGGACAAGGGCTAATGCCTTCAAACTGAAAAAGAGTTAGTTTACACTAGATTTTAGGAAGAAATTCTTCCCTGAAGGGGTGGTGAGGCCCTGGCACAGGTTGCCCAGAGAAGCTGTGACTGCATCCCTGGAAGTGTCCAAGGTCAGGTTCGACAGGGCTTGAAGAAACATGGGATAGTGGAAGGTGTCCCTGCCCATAGCAGGAGGCAGGAACAAGAAGATGTTAAAGGTCCCTTTCAACCCAGGCCATTCCATGATTCTATGAAAAGCAATCTTAACAATGCAAAACTCAAGCCAAGCTGACATTCTTCACCAGCTCACCACACTTTTTTGACAAGCGGTGTTGTCCATCTGGCATTGACCTAAACATCCCTCTGCTTTGTTTCCCAGACAGGACCATCCTGGTGGATGTGGCTCTTCCCCCTCTGAGAGGACTCTACATCCTGGGGACCCTCGAGTTCCCCAGCAACTCCAGCAACGTCCTGAGCGCAGCCTGTGTCCTGGTGCTGGGAGGTGTGCTGAGAGTGGGTGAGTGAACAGCTGATCTTTGGGATGCCTGGGGTTTATTTCTGCCCTTGATAGGAAAAAAACCTGTGGAGAATGACTTAAAGTGTCACCATAAACATGCTGTCCAAGCTAATGCCCTTGGCTACCTGGAAATCTGCAGTTTGGGCACCCAGAATCCATGTGAAGCACGACAATTATCCACTGGAGGTAATTACTTATTCCTTTAACAGCAACACACTACAAAAACTGAAATCTGCACCTCACTCCTGGTTTCACTAGGGCAGAGGTTTTATCTGATACGTGTAAAAGTCCTCCCTACTTCCTGTGGGGTTGCTTCATGAGACAGTAATTCCTCAGGGCAGGATCTGCCCTAGTGTTCAGGCAATGCCTGGTGCCTATGGGCATTAACAGGACACTTTTCGTGACACAGAAATATTTAAAGCCAACATAAACAGAGTCATGGAGAATTCCCCGAATGCCTGGAAATCCTGCTGTGGTATGAAACAGCTGGATTCAGCACAATTGTTCTTCTCATCCCTCTGTACAGATGAGCACCAGGACCACAGGAAGGTAACACCTTGCCCCCACTTCCAGCTGTCTCACAGTCCCCAAAGTCACTGGAGCTGTTCCACATTATTTACAACAGACAGGATTGGTGTGTTTCCACACTGAAGTAATTACTCACATAATTCCCTTTAAATATTAAGGTTTCTAAAGCCAGGCATTGTATTTACTTACAGGAATCCTTAGGAGGCTGGGATCACATTGTTGATCACTGCTTGACCTTTCTCAAGATTGGTTTCATGAACTTTAAAAAGAGAATTTGTTTGTGTAATCACCTCCTGAGGAAGTCTGCTTCAATGTTTGTTTGTTGTTAATCTCAAGGGACTGTTTAGTTAATATAGTACTGGCTAAAAAAGTTATTTTGCTGTCTTGTGTTTTTCTTTAGAAAAAGAGGTTGGAAAGCTTAATCTGGGAGGTTAAAAGTTATATATACTTAAAAGAATGTCAGTCATTTCTTACTTAGACTCCTTTGCACTTTAAGTATGATTTCATATTGGTTTTAAGGAAAAGCATGTGTTCATTGCTAAAAACACTTATTAAAAAAACATTGAGGCACTTTGCTGCACAAACTCCCCTCCAGCACATCTGTGAGTAGTAATGACATTAAAAACCAAACAGGTATTTGCAGCTGTTGAGTCGCAGTCCAGCGTCTCCTGGAGAGCTGTCCTTGTTTCAGCTGTGAGATGACGGGTGGGTAGAGACTCCAGAGGTTTCCCACATCTCATAGTGGCTTCTCTGCCTGCATGTAGAGCTGGGAGTGCCTGTTTTTTCCTCCCTTCCCCTTTCTCCTCCCGTGTGTTCGAGGCCTTACGGTAACGTCTTGGAGCCCATCTGTCCAATCCTGCCTGCTCCACGCCTGAAGGAAGGGTTCTGAAGCCCATCTGTCCAACTCCACCACACCCTAAAGAAATCCTGACACAAAACAGATAATGAGACAATTTAGTAAACAGATTTAATAGATGTGGGCATCAGCGTTCAGCATTGCCTGAGCAGGATCTCAGGTTGGCATCACATGAGCCAAATCCCCAGGTCCTGTCTGTTGTGTAATTTCTCCGTGTCCTGTTTGCAGCCTAGCAATCTATGGCCACATGCTGTTCCTTCTAATTCCGTGGCCTGGGACAAAGACTTTGTGGTAAAGCTAGAGTATTTTGTTCCCCTAAACTCCTAGAGAACAATAATCAGTTTAGAAATTCATCTTATTTGGTTTTGGTGTCCTCCGGAGCACTTGACTTCTCTGCAGAGAAAAAACAAAGTCAGAAGGTTGAATCATGACCATAAAGGCATAGGAACTAAATGATGATGGGAAATATGTAACAAAAGGAAAAAAAAAAATCAGGGTAAATTTGGAGTTTATCAACCATAACAAGAACCTAATTAATTTTATTGAAACGATAATTTACAGACAAATTGGGATGAGAAAATAGTGATGGTTGGGAAATCAGAATTTTTGGAACATCCTTGACCTTGCATGGTCAATCATTACTTTTCTCTTTAATGTATGATCACCATCCATGTGAATTATGATCCCTGGAAGATATGAGATGATTTCAGATCCACAAAGAACCCTGTCAGAACCCTTGGAAAACCCAAAGGAAAATGTGTGGATCTACCCCCACAGGAATTTCTCTGACTGCTCCTAACCCTTCAATGGATCCAGGGAAGCTTTCGGATTATTTCTATTATCATAGTCCTACCTCTAGATAAGGAGTTTCTCTTTTTTACTTTATCCTTCAAAGTATTTTATTTGATGATGATGTTTGCAATAGAATTTTAGCTACACCATTTATTTCTATTTCTCTACACTATGACACTGTAAAAATTAGCTATTTTTCCAGCTCATAAAGGGAGAGTGTGACGTTCAGAGAGAAAGCAAAATGCTAAATAACATTAGCACATCTGTGTCAAAACAAGATAAGAAATGATAGGTTCAACATATCACAGTTGTTTTTCCATTCTCAGCTAGGATGAATTTAATTTTAACCCACAAGCATTAAAACTCAGATGGTATGTGCAGAAAGTGCCCCGTTCCACTGCTGAACAAAGCCCTCAGCTCCCAATAAAGCTGAGGAAAATGCTGAAGTTCACTTGGCACTGATTTAGTTCACCATTGATCCATTGGACTCATCCTGAACTAAACTGCACTCAGCTGCTCTTTGCTGGCAGGCTGCTTTTGCATTTTATTCTAGAGCTTGCCAAGTAATTACCCAGATAGGATTTCTCTTTTTAGTTTCAACTTGTCACATTCTTTCCTTCGCATATCTCCTGATGGCTGCTTGTCAGTCATGTCACTCATTGGAGGCAAGAAGCCTAAGGTCATCATTAGCTCATGGCTTAATTGTCTGGAGAGGGAACCTCAGACATTTCTGATGCTTCTTATCTTGCTTGTGGTAAGAGCTCTAATGCATTTACTCCCCTTCTTTTCCAGGAAGAACCCCCATACTTACTTGTCAAAGGGTAAATCAGTGTATTTCATTAAATGGCCTTGTGTTAGCAGTAAATAAAGAATAATAATTAGGGCACCAGTGAGTTTCACCAATTTGCTGTCTTTTCCAACTTCTCCACCACCTCTGTTGTGTGGGTTCCCACCTTTAGCTGTGGGCTGAGTCCCACCTGCAGTCACATACCACCCCTGCACAGGTGTCCAAATTGAATGAGGAAGGGACTCTGTTGGTGTAACAAGAGGTATTTTCATTCCAGATCACAGAAAAAAAGTGGTTTGAAAAGTTCACTGGACTTCTGCATTCCCTTCAAGGAATCCCTCAGCCTCAGGTCTGGCTTTTACCCCCTCTGAGCCACTCAGTTTCTTTTAACTGATTGTACCACGTAGGGAAGGGGTTCACATGTTCAGGACACCCAAATTTAGGTGTAATGTGGACATCAGCACATCAGCTGCTGTTCCAGTAGAGCTCTATCCAACATAAGCAGTGGAAGCCCTGCAGTCCATGGGACTGGCTGATACAGGTATCCAGAAAAAACCCATTTTAAGAAACTTGAATATGTGTATATGATCCTCCTTAAAAACATGGTTCAGTTTCCTAATTATAAGGATTTTTCTATTGTTCTGGGTGCCCTCAGATGTCTCCCCCTGCCTTCAACTTCTGCTTAAAAACCCCACTCTTCAGCCACTGAACCCTGCGTTGTATCTGCCAGCCTCCAGAGAGGATTTGAAGGGCACTAGGACTCTCAGATCCCATCTTATGTGTCCCACCACTTATTCCTTATTCACCCCCCACTTCTGGCTGTTGATTCCTACTCCACAGCTGTGGAGATGTGGAGCTGAGGACTTCTGAAATCTTCAGTACGTTTAGCAGAAAGAGGCAACCAAGTGAGGTCTCCTTGTCTGGCTGCTTTTCCAGGCTGCCCTTCCAGAGTGCAGCCTGAACACCTGAAGGAAGCTCCAGAAGAACAACCAGCAGTAGGTGACATCCAGCTGTGTATTGACCATGAATAAAAGCTCCTCAGATTTTCTGGTGGCAATATGACACAGTTTCAAAAAAGCTGGGCACTTAAAAGTCCAAGAAGTTTTGGATTCAGGAAGCAGAGAGAGGAGATGGTCCCAGCAAGATACTCAGCAAAGTCTGTTTTGCCAAGTGAAGGGAGGAGATCTTATCTCAGAGATTTTGTTGCTCCTATACGTAGCAGCTGTTGCAGAGTGTTATGTTGTGAAAAAAAGACAAGGCTAGAAGGGAGGAAACACCCACTATTCTAGGAAATAATTGAATGGCTTTTGCTATGGAACAAAACCCAAAACAATACAGCAAAAATCTGTCAGGAAGAACATCTGGAACAGAACTGAAATAAGAAAACAATGGAAAATGCTTTCAGAACTCAACGAACTAGATCCAGACCACAGTCCAGAATAAACAAAAATCTGGATAGAAAAAACACATCTCTATTTCTGTTCTCCGTTTTATTCCCTCCTTTTTTCTCACAGTAGGCTTTCTTCTCTCCAGGGGTTAGACCTGATGAAGGATTATGAACCCGCTGAAACAACTGTGCTAACAGATCTGTGTAACAACCTCAACATTTGGATCTCACACTTCTTCAGGACAGTGTGTAATCAGTGATGAATTTATTAACACCTCAGGTTGTTTATTAACACAGGATTATCATATATGGTTGGGGGGTTTTGCACTGTGTAGTGCAGTTGGAAGAACACGTGTTTGAGGGAGCCCTGCCTCTGACTTTAGTGCCTCCTGACCTTTTCTGCACATCTCACCAGACATTTCCTCCAGCTTTTGGTAATTTCCAGGTAGCAAGGATAATTTTTTTCCTGGTTCTCTGCCAGCAGCACATTATCATCTTTATGATCAATCAGGTTGCTCATCAAATTGCCAGGGCTTCCAGCTGGAGCAGGAGCATGAAAGGGGATCCATTTCCACTTGTCTCATGCAGGATGGGGAACATGTGATCTTATGTAGGACTTGCTCACCACAGAAAAGTGGGACAGGAAACCTGAAGTTTTCACAACCAAAGTCCAAAGAGGAACACTTAAAGCCCAGAGCCTTCATTATGTGTTGCAGAAATCATGATTCCTCTTATTTATGGCAAGTTGCTGTATCCAACAAAATGGCTTATTACAAGAGCTGTGCTTTCAGAGCCAGTTACTTCATAAGGTTCTGAAACTTACCCAGCCCCTGTGATTTGTGTGAATCAACTATTTTGGATTCCCCTTATGAGTAAGCTGAAGTAGCTGCTGCTTCCATATCTTCATTTTCATGGGCCATTCTGCTGGAATCTAGTTAGACTTAGCCAAAGTGTGTATCTGAGACCTTACTCAGGTTCTCCCTTTGTTTTCGTTCTTCTCCATCCATTCCCAGAGAGATTCTTACCTTTTCAAGACCTCTTGCCTTATTATGTTCAATATTAGAGAATCACAGAATGGGTAAGGTTGGAATGGATCGCTCAAGTTCATCTAATCCAACCACCCTGCTCAAGCAGGTCTATAATTCACGTTTTTCCTAATCCTTCGCTTCAGAATTCCTGCTGACTTTCCCAGACCATCCCCGTAGTTGTTCTCTCCATTCGTGACAGTTTATCTGCTTTCTTCCAGTATCTTCACACAAGTTTGGGTCCCTAATAAAACACTGAATTCCACAGGGTTTGCAGATCTGGTGGAGTCCCTGTCCCCATCCCAGTCACTCAGGCTGTAAATTAATGTGTGCCACGTTACTGCTGTACTCGTGCAGTTTGTTAACCACAAAGTTTTGTGCTACTAAGCCAAGTGCCTTGGAGAAGCCAATTATACAATATCAAAGCTATTATCTTTATCAACTAGACCTGTAATCTCATTAGGAGACGATAACAAGGAAGTTTCACAGGACCTTTTTTTTCTATAAAAACAGGTTGATTGGCACTAATTATATCATCCACCTTTAATGATTTATTAATTGTGTTCAGAGTTGGACATTCCATTTTTATTTATTTTTCCCCTAGAATCAGTGTCAAGTTGACAGGCCTGTAATTACCTGGGGCTCTTACTTTTATCTTTGTTTGAAATATTGGCACAATATTAGCTTTCTTCAAGGGCTCTCAGACATCGTGAGTGATCCCAAAATTATTGAAGAGTCCACCTTAATGGTCCAATGGATTTCCTGGAAGACTCTCTGCTAGCACTTACATTCAAGTTACTGAAATCCATTGATTTAAACCCATGGAACTATTGATGGCAGTAAGCAAGTATTAAGCTTATTTTTCTTCTAAATATTCTTAAAAGAAGTAGAATTTTTCTACTGATTGATGACTCCTGTGCTTTTTTGTGTCATTTACCAGTTTCCAGCCACTGAAGAATTTCTGTGAATATTATCCTCCCTTTTTAATTTTAATTATTTTATTTTATTTTATTTTATTTTATTTTATTTTATTTTATTTTATTTTATTTTATTTTATTTTATTTTATTTTAT
>WAAE01004577.1:312506-386690 GCA_013400495.1 Nicator chloris
TTTTATTTTATTTTATTTTATTTTATTTTCCATTATAAATAGTTTTATTATGACCTTTGTTTCTCACTCTGACTGTATTTTTTAATTTCTGTGATTTTGGCTTTTTTTTTAACAAGGGTAACATTTCTTAATATGTTGTGCTTTTATTTGACTAAAATTTATGATTTTTAGCTAAATGTAGATATAGTTCTTTTAAGGGAGGGAGAACTTCCAGTTCATCCTGAAGAATCTCCATTTCCAATCCTTTGTACATGACTGTTAAGCCTGGAAGCCTACTTAAAAATGGTTTTAAAACTGAACTGAGGATTGGATATATGAGATGGTTTAAACTGACTTAACAAGAATAGTAAATGCTTTGTAGCCAGGAGTAAAAAGTATGAGAAATTGTGGAAGTGTATTTGGACACAACCTAATTCCTGGTTTTCCTCTGTTCAAACCAGTTATGGGAGCTTAAACACAGAAATCAAAGCTGGTCTGGGTGGACGATGGCCACTAAAAGATAATTCCCTCCATGTCCCCAGAGAATATACCAGCTCTCTGGTGTGAGATATATTAGATGGGGAACATGCAAGTCTTGTTCTGTTTGCCTTTTACCCATTAAAAATCTGAAGAGAGAATTTAAATATCCTCAGCTATCACTCAGACGCTGGTGGGGAACAATGAATTGTTTTATTGATTTCACTTAAAAAAAGGAAGGCTCTTAAAGCAAAGTGTTTCTTTAGGATACAAAATCAGCTCTCTTTTCCAAACTAGTAATTTTTAAATATTAAAAGAACATGACAGGCCAGCTAATTTTGTACAGATATGTATATATATTTTAGTTCTACATCTGCTGCAATTTTCTGTTGCATAATTGATTTAATCTCTAATTTTAAAGGAACGCTGAACTCCTTTACTGGACTCCGCATATATTTCTCCAGGGCAGAAACTGTCCTACTTTTTCCTCCTTAGTATCTGTTTAGTGCTGGGCCATTTTCCTCTGAAACTGTAAACTACTCTTGGTGGAAGAAATGAAACCAAAGTTGGAATATACTGAACTGTGCAGACTTATCACCATTGCACACCCCAAAGCTTCTGGGGTGTTTTCTTTTTCCCTACTTTTTTTTTCCTCAGTCTTTCTATTTTCCCCATCCTTGCTGCACGATTACCCTGGAACTGGTCAAATTGTAAAGGAGCAAAAAGGCAAAAAAACTGGTTGAGAAAGGAAATACTAATTCAGCCATTTAGGTATTTCTTTAAAATCAGATTCACAAATATTTCCCCCCTAGTTTCCCTCCCATTTTCAGCATCACAGAAGCCAGGGATGCTTTTGTGGTGGGTTTGATGCTATTTTGCCTTTATTGCAGGTTCTTCCCAACAACCCCTAGAAAGGGATTTAAAGTTGCTGCTCCTTCTTCGGGCATCTGAAGGGATTCACTGTGATCGTCTGGAGGGTATAAATGTCCACCCAGGGAGTATTGGTATGAAATATGAATTCCATTTTTTCACAGGAAACTAATTTTTTTATAATATCCAAATCTACCACTGTTGAGACTGTTACTGTGTTGTGCAGATAAACATCAAACAAAGGTACACATCTTTTACAGCTGGCTTTTAATCTTCTGGGATGTATCATCTGTATGAAAAGTTCCTGGATTTTGGATTTGTCCTTTGGTTTTGGATCCCTTTTCCAGAGGGGAAAAAAATAAACTTCATTGTCCAGAAAGATTAATAATAGCTGCATAATTTTTGTATCTTTCATTCCTGGAGTTTTTACCTAATTTATTTAGATAATTTTTTAATGGTAGATATCGTTGTCTGCAATTCCTTCAGTTCTAATTTGTGTCCATGAGACTTCTGTGGTAAAATCCCCTCTCTTGCCTGTACATGTGATGGTCATTTTACTTTATTGAGGACTTATTGCTCCTTCACTTTGTATTTTGAGTGGAGTCTTTGTGCTGCTCTTACACTTCTCATAAAATATAGAAACATACTTTAATAAATATAAAGATTTCCATATATTTTGTTATTGCTTCAGTTCTTCTCAAGACTCTTTTTCCCTTAACCTTTGAAATCCTCCTTCTGTTCTTTCTTTTTTTTTTTTTTTCCCCCAGGAGTTTATGGACAGGTGCAAATTTATAGTGCATATCCTAAGATGCCTTGGACACATCTGGGAACTGATGTTGCTCCTGGCAATGAAAGGTGGTATTTTGCCCAAATATGCTTTCAAATATTAAATTTTGGCTCCCATTCCTATGGCTTGTATTTAGTATTCCTGTGAGTTGAATTATTCTTTTCCTTTGTGATGGGCTCTGTTTGAATTCTGTCTAGATAGAAAAAAACCAACCTATAAACAGAAAATTGCACCATGATGGGGAAACTGATGATCTTTAAGGTCCCTTCCAACCCAGATTAACTTTAATTCTAAAGAAATCTAAATTCTAAGGGTGAATCAAGCTGATATAGACTTCCTTCCTTCCTTCCTTCCTCTCATTCCCTCCCTCCCTTCATTTCCTCCTCCCCCCTTTTTCTCCCTTTTAGCCAGGCCTAACAAAGCCTCATTGGAAGAGTTGCCATCAGGGTAGAGGTGTCAGCATTTAGGGGAGGAATAATTCAGAAAATGATTTTAAAGATGAGCAGTAGAAGCACAAAGACCTCACCAGCAGGGCTCGTCTGTCCTGAGCTCTCTCAGAGTTGTGTGTGAGCTCTCTCAGAGTGCAGATTAATTGTTTAGGAATTGGTGTGTGGCTGATCCTGATCCAAACTTGGCGACTTTAGAATCAGCCTCTGGAAATTCTTCTTCCCTGACTAAGGTGAGAGATCAGAGTAAGCAGATCCTTGACTGCAGCATTCAAGTTAAACACTTGGATGAAATGGATCCAGGCTAGATCTGGGTTTCTGTCCAGATATTTTATATGAAATATCATGAGGTGCTAAGATACAGGTGTTTGGAGTTAATGCACGCACATCAAATGCAGGGAAAAGTGTTCAAAGTGTTTCAGTTGTTAAAATAAAGGAAAAAAAACCCCACCAATTTTTATTAAAAGTCTACCAATAGCCAGCTAAGAGTTAATGTGGTTGGAACTGAATTGCCTTTCACCCACTACAGACTGCACCAACAAACTCTAGTGGAAGCTTAGATGCCAAGGGCAGACAGCTACAAGACCCTCCACAAGGTTGTTGTCCAAATCCAAAGCTAACTTCCAGCTCTGTAGAATACTCCTGGCACCAAAAATGGTCTGATGTGTCTTTTGGAGGCAACCTGAGCTCTGAAATGCTGTACTGGAACTGTGAATGTTGTTAATCAGTGGTGTGAAATAGATGCTTCAGGATTAATTTCCTCCCACATATTTCAGACATCTGTTTTTGCAGAAAGCCCTAAAGAGGCTTTTCCTACAGCATAGCCTGTGGGATTTTGGGGGCAGTTTTTTGAGATCTCCCTGAGCAAAACTGTTCATTTTTAATGAAATTTGTGAGCTTAACTCTCGTAAGTGCAATGGCATTAATTTTATGTCATGGTGATACAGGATTTTTGTGGAGGATGAAGTAGATTGGGATCAAGGTGGGGATATTGTGATCAGCTCTTCCTCCTATGAAGCCCACCAAGCTGAAGTAGTTACACTTAAAGAAGTCCATGGTCATAATATAAGAATTCATGAACATCTTCTGCACAGGCACATTGGTAAGGAATTTTTTGTTCCTTTTTTGAGAGGTTTCTTCTGAAGTATTGACTTTTCATATCTCAACAGGATCAATTCTACTTCCTTGTGGTATCCTCATTTCTTTCTCCATATACTTTTTTAGCCTGCTGATTCTAACATGAATTTCTGGGAATAGGATCAATTAAGTGCTGAGCTGTTTGGGAAAACTTTCCCGTGTTTCAAGTTGAGCTGGTTCACAGAGAGAAGAAGAAATTTTTCCTTTTTTAAAGGAAAAAAGAAATGTAGCATTTTAGACCCTTTGCATAATTTCTATGGTATATCAAAAACCTGGGAAATAAATAAACTCCACTCTTTTTTCAAATTTCAAAATAATTATATTCATAAAGCTTAAAGTACAAAATGTTATCAATTCCATGGCATGAAAATAATGTGTTTATAAACTAATATCTAAATAAGCATAAAATCTGCATATATCTCTATTTTCTGTGTAGATTGCATGGAATCTATATTTTAGTGGGAAAAGGGATGCAGTGTTAATACTTATTTACTTTTATTTCAGCCTATAAAGGAAATTTATTACCACCTATTTATTAACAGGTTAAACTCTTGAACTTTCAAACCAAGGATTTTTCTTGTGCATATCAATATTTTTAAATTTGATCTTTATTCCAGCCAGTAGGCAAAGAAATTCATGTAATGGATAAAAAGATCCAGAAATACCATGTTTTAAATGGCAAATGTTTAAATGTCTGGGCCAGTAATCAAAGCTTCACTTGGAACTGAGCTCTTCTGCAATTATCCACAGTGTTAATCAACAGTAGCCTCAATGGCACAGTTTTTCATGACAATTGCATTTTTCAAAAAAAAAGTGCAGTTAAAAGCATAGCACATCTAGACTTAATTTTCAGTAGTTTATGCACTTTAGGCCTTTCTTTTTAGCTGATGTAGATATAATAAATGTATTTTGAGGGGAAATTACTGCTTACCCCCTGAGTAACGCAGCAGTTGTTAGATACAGCTGAAAAGAAAGGACTGATGGGACAACTAAGGGGTAAATACTGAGCTTCACCTTGGCAAATGTAGATATCTGCAGTAAATGTTCACACATGAGCCAGTCACTCTCAGCTCCTTTGATGATTAAAGCAGAAAAATACATACACTACATTCTTCTCACTCATGTTTTATCTGCCCCTAAAGCGGGTACATAAAATACACAACAAATTGCACTTGAGATTTGCCTATTGCTCTCCATCATGCATAAAACCAGTTTGGATAACTAAGTCATATCTGAATATGTCTAAAGTCACCTGAGATAAATCCAAGCTAGACAGCTGCATAAACTTGAGTAAATGTCTCCTTCAAAAAGGCATTGAAAAAGTTTTTTAAAATCCTTTTAGAAAGCACACACAAGCAAGACTCTGTGACAAAGAGGGTTTTGGCATTGACATTAGTCTGATCCTGAGGAAAACTCATGGAGATCAACTCTGCAGTGTGCTGAAGAGTAACTCCAGCACGCAGAGCTTGGAAAAAAAAATAAAGTGTGAACCTGTTCATTGCTTTGGCACCTGCACACCGCAGGGGAAAGATTTAGCACCTTCTTGTTCTAAAAATGAGATATCTTGGTAAAATATAAGCGCACAGTGAATATTTGATGGGCAGGTGGCCTTTCTGGTTTTGTGTTGACGCACGCGGATTGTGCTGGGGGTGAAACACACCTGAATGTCAGTGCAGATTCTGCAGAGGAGCTGTCAGGATTTATGTCCCTCAAAGCGCTGGTTTACAGGTATGATAGACACTTATCACATTTGCTTTGTTGAAACTCCCCAGGGCGTGCCCATGACACAGAAGACGGCGGACGCGTCCCCTTGGCCGCGGAGGTCGGGCTCCTCACGCGGAACGTGCGCATCCACTCGGATGTGCCTTGTGCTGGCAGGATGCTGGTGGGACACTTCACAGACTCCAGCGGGATGGAGTTTGAAGGTAGTTGAGATTCACCTGTCCTCATCAGGCACACCAGTTTCCCCCAAGAAAGAGGTGCAGCAACGCGGGTATCCATTCACGTGTGCTATGAAAGTCAGAACAAACCGGCTGGCTGCAAGTATGAAACATGAGCACTGCTGAAAATTCATGAATATGGAAGATATTTTATGAGGGGCAGCTCTGTGTTTTGTAAGGTTTTACCATGACTTTGTATATATTTATTAACAAATACCCATCACTACAATACACTGACAAAACTCCTGCTGTTATATGTCTGACTGTTGTTAACATGGTTTTCCTTTCTTGTTCTTATGCATTATAAGCTTTTATTTCACTCCAGTTATCTCATTGCAGGTGCTCTTCAACTCTTAAATGTCCAATTTTTGAACTTTGGGCCTCCTCAGCTTTCTGCCATTGAGTTCAGGAATGTATCTCAGGAGTCCTCAGTGGTGTCATCCAGCATCAGTGGCAGCTGCGGAGCCGGCATTAAAGCAGTGGAGAGCAGCAGGACCTTGCTGTACAATAACGTGGTGTTCAACACCACTGGAGCTGGCATTGACTTGGAAGGGAGAAATCACTCTCTCATCAGGAGCCTTGTTATTCTGAGCAGGCAGCCAGCAGGTTCATTAAACTGGGTTGCAGGCATCAAGGTGAACCTGGCCACCAGTGTCTCCCTTCATGGCAATGCTGTGGCAGGATCTGAGAGAATTGGCTTCCACATCAGGGGCCAAGAATGTTTGCCAGATGGAGAATATTGCAGTGGAAATGTGGCCCATTCGAGCCTCCATGGCGTTCACCTGTACCAGGAGGACGGATTTCAGGCCTGCACTAGAATCACAGGCTTTCTGTCCTATAAGAATTATGACTATGGTGTCATGCTCCACCTTGGAGGCAGTGTTATCGTGGAAAACGTGGTGCTGGTGGACAACACTGTGGGACTGCTGGCAGTGGTGCACTGTGCCTATGCCAAGCAATGCTACACGGGGAAAAAATTCATAGAAGTTAAAAACTCCGTCATTGTCGCAACAAGCTCGACTTTTGACTGCCTCAGAGACAGGATCAAGCCTCTCTCAGCTGATCCAACAGCCCAGCACCGACCCCCACGCTACCCTCTAAGAGGCCGTGTCGGGATTTTATGGCCCACCTTTACCACCATTCCCAGCCAAAGGCCAGAGGATCCCTGGCACAAAACTGGGCATTGTCCAAAAGCCCTGGGAATCATGAGGCTGAAAGGTTGGTCTTCTGTCTGCACTGGCCAGACTGTTTTGTCACTCTTTTCACTATTTCCATTTTTCCAGTTGAAGTTGCAGCCTCCCACACATGGACATGCTGGAGAAACCAGAGCCTTGGTGAAAGTGGTAACAGAATTCTTCTACAACTTGATGCAGTTTATTTAGGAAAAAGATATTATTTGATATTTTTCACTTCCTGAATCTACTGCAGGATAATTGTTGTCCCTAGAAGCTGTGGCTGCCCCATCCCTGGAGGTGTTCAGGGTCGGGTTGGACAGGGCTTGAAGCAACCTGGGATAGTGGAAGATGTCCCTGCCCATGGCAGAGGGTTGGGATGAGATGATCTTTAAGGTCCCTTCCAACCCAAACCCTTCTTGGTCTCTGTGATTCCATGGTAATTATGTCCCGTGATAATGTGTAGATTCCACCTCACACATACCTTCCTTCTGTGTTACTTTTCCAACTGATTCATCTCTCCGACCCACAGCTACCTCCACCTAAATAAAGATACCAAATCTGAGAAGTGAATATCACACTTTGGATAGAATTGTCACAGAACATAGGAACTACAACTCACAGAAGCAGTTATGACCTTTATTGGTATAAGAGATTGCACAAGAGGAATAGAAGTCTGTTATGTATCCCAGATCTTTGTTTCAGATGAATTTTTCAGTCTCTGGAGTTGTATTTGCATATAGCAGAACCCTGATAGCTGGTTGCAATGGTGGGATTTAAATACCTCACTGTTTTTCATGACTTTATCCTTCACTGCTATTTACTTTTATAAGAAAATTTATTATCCCCTTTTTACTGAAGAATAAGAGAGATAGAGAAAGACAAATAGACTTGCACAGAGTCTCACAAAAATTTGTGGCAAAATATGGATTTTGGAGCTGCACAAGAGTTGAGTGCCAGAGCCAAGTATGTGTCATCACATCCTGCTTGTCTTACATTAATCTCTAGCAAGTAGAAAAACCATCCAAGTCAGGTTATTATTTAACTGGCCCTTACTTATTGAAATCAAAATTCATCAAATACTCTTTCTTTTTTTTTCTTTCTCAGTTACTATTTCTTTGATTTCATTTCCTATGAGTATGACTTGGTTTATGTCAACACAGGATATAACTTGGTTACAGAGTATTCTAAAGCCACATGAAGATCTATGAACAATGCTATTAATCTGATTTTAAAATAATTTGTACAGATATATATGGGAGCAATTTAACATGGAAAACATCACAGGAAAGAAAAACAATTTTCTTATCTCTAGTTATGGCAATCGTTTAACCACTTATCCTTGCTTGATCTTCTTTTAATCCCTGGCAGAAGTCACCTTTACTGGTTTTACAAAGAGCTGCTACAGTGAAGACAGGGATGTCTGTATCATGTCAAATGCTGATCATTTAGGCATCATGCCTCTCATCACAGCAGAGACATCAAGGATGTTACATGTCAGTGAGAAGGACAAGTTCTACTTTCATCCAACAAGGTAAAGTGCTTAATTCTGAACTATCTTTTTTCAAAAAAAAAACAAACCCAAACACCTACAGCTTTGGAACTATCCTCACCTCATCTCTGCTCTTGTACTGCTCCTATCTGACAAAAAATGAACAAGATCTGACATCAAACAAACATGCACAGAAAAACTCAAATACAGGAAAAAAAAAAGGAAAAAAAGAAAAAAAAAAAAGGAGAAACACCACCAAATTTACTTAAGGGCAATCTTTTATAATTTGAGTTTCAAATTCCGTCAAGGTGCATCCCTGGACCAATCCTCTTGGATTTCTCCTTTTCCTGACATTTGTGTAGCAAAACAAGCCTCACATATCCCATTTCTTAACCTCCCATCCTGAGCGTCTCTGACTTCTCAGCCTCAGGCTTCAGAAAATGTCAGGACCTCCAGGAAAAAACCCTGAGACAGGGAATGTCCTTTTGGTCGGGGAAGCGTGGCTTGATTTGTGCCTGCGAGATCACATCAGAAATGTTGATCAGTACAAGGCAGGCTGTGAGATGTCAAATGATTGCCAGAACCGCTCCTGCCCAGGGAGAATATCATCTGTGAGTGTTGAGGAGGGAGGGGAGAACTCCATCTGTAACCTTAAGTCACTGCTGGTTGCAGTGGTTTAGACATACCACACCCAATGGAAACCACATGCCTATTTATTTATTGCAGTCACTGAACACAATGCAGAGGCTATGTCAGGAAAGCCTTGAAGTAGCAAAAAAAAATTTCCACCATGGACTCCACTTGCCAGTCAAAAATAATTGGAGGTGTCCAACACTGCTATGTTTAGAGCCCCTCCAGCCTTCTGCCAGAGTTTCTTATTTTATTCTATATTTTTGTTTTTTGCTCTGGGCATTAGTTTGCGTGTAGATTTCTGAGCCCTGTCCAGCTTGTCAGCTCCCATTATGTTTCACTCTTGTATCCACCCCATAATATTCTGCTGGTAGTGAGCTGCTGAATACCCAGTGCAAGAGCTGGTGGTTTTCAAACGTGAGGAATGCACATGGATTATGAATTCCTCCTTGGAAGGCTGCTGAGCCTCTGAGGGTGGCTACATCTCCCAGTGCTCCTCATGCAATACCTGCATGCATTTATTTAATCCACCTTTGCAGCTGCTGAGCTTGGTCCAAGTTGTGTCTGCATTGTTCTGCTTCAGCACCCTGAAGGGATATCTTGATGGACATGTCCTGCCAAAGAGAAGATGAGCAATGCCTTGGAGCAAGAAGGGAAATAGAAACATCAGGGAATATAGCAAATCTGTGAATCACTTTGCTTGTCCCACTGGTAGACCTAACCAGCAGAAGTGCTGGTATGCTGAGAGATGGTCGAGAACTGAACAGTCAGGATCAGAGGAGTCTTTGTTCTCCACCTCTTTTGAGCTGGGTTGACTGGAGGAACTGGCCTTTTTGTTCCTCTGCCCTTACTGCAAATCTCTGACTATACCTGTTTGCCCCATTCAAGGTACCAGAAATCAAGTTTTCTCAGCCTGAGACCAAAAAAATCTCCATTTTCTTCAAGGTTTAATGTGAATCCATGTAGCAATCTGAAAATGTCTCCATGGACTTGGCTGGAGTACACACCTTTTTATGATATTGAATTCTGCCATGGGTGTGAGATGCTCAGTTCACCAGTTCCTTTAAGCTGTGTTGAACCTTTAGTCAAACTGCAATTTAAAGCAATTCAGCTCACTACACAATTGTGATCCAAAAATTAGGCATGTAATTTAAACACACTGACTTCCTTCTGTAGTCAATATAGACCTTTGTTTAGGAAATTATTAATCTCAACGGTCTTATATTTGTCTCAGTGAGATGAGTTCCCCACAACACACCTCTCCTGTTACAGGTAAATTCCTCTGTGGCAGCCAGTAGTTAATGACTTACACAGAAATTTACAGGCTTTTCTGGCTTTTCCAAGCCACTAATAATAATGTCACCTTCCCTACTTACAGTGTACAAACCTCTGAAGACACCGTGGTCCCCGAACAGAGATGCAAAGGCTCAAGGAAAGCCCTTTTCAAGGATTTGGATGGAGGTGTCCTGCACCTGGAACCACCTGTCTCTGTTTTCCCAAAGTCAGAATTTGAATGGACACAGTTCTACTCAGAAGCTGGTAAGTGCATGTGCTGACAGGAGTGTTTGCAAAGTCATGCAGGCTTTTGAGCTGTGAACCTTCACTGAGATCTGCAACTGAGGCTGAGGTCATGATGGTCCCAGTCTGTGTGATTCCTTTCCAGGCAGGATGTAATGAATTGTGCTGTAGAAGTCTGGGGTGACTCAGTGTGCAGCTCTGTGCCCACCAGTGCCACTCTGCCCTCTTGCAGTGTCATTTCACCTGGCATCCTTATCCCCTTTAGAGTCTGATCCACTAGGTTGGATGGTAGAAAGAAATTCTTCCCTATCAGGGTGGTGAGGCCCTGGCACAGGCTGCCCAGAGAAGCTGTGGCTGCCCCTGGACCCCTGGAAGTGTCCAAGGCCAGACTGGATGGGGCTTGGAGCAGCCTGGGATAGTGGAAGGTGTCCCTGCCCATGGCAGGGGGTGGATTGAGATGATCTTTAAGGTCCCTTCCAACCCAAACCTTTCCATGACTGGTGATTCTACCTGCCCCTTGCAACTCCTCTGAGAGCATTAAGGACCACATGCCATAAAAACACCACAAAACTGCAAAATAATACCAATAAACAGCCCCGCAAGGATTTTCATTCACATCCCACTGAGGAGATAATCAAGCTGAAAACCCACTCCAGAAGTTTGGCGACCCCTCTCTGTTTAAAAAAAGACCCATTCTGCTCAGTAACCACTTTCTGAAGGCTCCCACAGCAAGGCTCCATTCTCATCCTGATTAAAACTCAGCTCTCTGATTCCAAATAAACTCTTTAATTACAAATAGCATTCCCTGTGCCTGCTGCTGCTGGTGGCCATTTTGCTGTAGAGAAGCATCGTTTGTGACTCTGCCGGTGTGGGAGACTGATGGGAGGGACTGTAATTAATCCTGTTTTCCTTCACACTCTAAAACTGATTAAAAACAACAAGAACTTTAATCTTTAAACAAAATGTGTAAGGCTTTTCCTCTAAGGATCCTGCTCTAGCTGGCTGCTTACAGGGTTGATTAATGTGTTGTCTAGATGCAAACACTGATTTTTACTGTACCTTTTCCACCCTAATTATTAATCACATCCAAGCATTAACGCTCTGGTACTATTACCACTTAGCACCTGCATATTACTGAATATATTTGCATACAAAACATGGATTTTATTTAGATTCCCACCATTTTTAGCACATCCTAGCACACAATCATAGGTGTAAGAGGAGTCCCCACAATCCAAAGTGCCCTGAGGGTACAACCTTCACTTCTTAGGGTTTATCTCCTTGTGAAGTAGGAGTAACAGCATACGATAAATGTTACCTGCCTCTGAAGCTATGACAAAATTGCTGAGTTTTCTTTCTGCTGCCCAAATCTGAATAGTGGTTTTTCCCCCTTCCCTCCAAAAATGTGTGTTAAATTCCTCTGCATTTCTCATTCTGACCTATGGTTCCTATTCTCTTGAGGCTGACATTTGGAAAGGCACAACTTGATGGTAAGGTGAACTCATGGTTGTTTTCTTCCCTTCTTCTCCTTCTGGAAGGTTGAAGCACTGAGTATTTTTCACAGTGCAATGGAGGCTCCCAGGATGGACAAATTGGAGAAAAAGCTCAATTTTCCTGCTCCCATTGATGTCCTGCCAGCAGGACTAGAGCAATTATCATCCCCCTGTGCTGGGCACTGATGAGGCCAAACGTCAAGTCCTGTGTTCAGTTTTGAGCTCCTCACTGCAAGAAAGACTTTGAGGGGCTGGAGTGTGTCCACAGAAGGGAAAGGAGCTGGGGAAGGGTCTGGGATATAAGTCCTATGAGAAGCAGCTGAGGGACCCAAGGTTCCTCAATCTGGAGAAAAGAAGGCTCAAGGGAACCCTCTTCAACTCCCTGAAAAGAAGGATTGGCCTCTTCTCCCAGGAAGTTAGTGATAGGTCACGGGGAAATAACCTCAAGTTGCATCAGAGAAAATTCAGGTCGGATATTAGGAAAAATTTCTTCCAGAAAGAGTGGTCAGACATTGGAATAGGCTTCCCAGGACAAGGATGACACCACCATCCCTGGAAGCATTAAGAAAACCAAGTAGATATGGCCCTTTGTGATCTGGTTTAGTGGGCATGGTGGCACTCATTCAGTCTGGGCTTGATGGCCTTGGAGGTCTTTTCCAGCCCTGATGATTCTGTAGGGCCAGATTCCCCTTTGGTGTGACCGTGCTTCACCACCTGTGAAGATGGTGGTGTTGTCATAGAATTATAAAATCATAGAATGGCTTGCAAGGGGCATTGGAATGGGATGATTTTTAAGGTCCCTTCCAGTCCAAACCAGTGTATGATTGTATGATTCTATGATACACAAAAATATTTATGTTGACTTCAAGCTTCCAGTTTGGCCAATCAGATTGAAGTTACTGTCCCTCAGCCATTTCTAGACACTCTGATTATTCTGTGGGGAGCAAACCAAAACACCCAGCAGACTTCAGGGACAAAAAAGCCATTGAGATGTTTTGTCAGAATAAGGAATATCATAGGGAAGAGGTGGTGAGAGCCATAACTGGGGCACAAAGGATCATTCAGATTTATATTAATTCTCCTGCATTCACATGATGTGTTTTATTGAAGATGAAATTGGTACAGAATTTATAAAATTTAATACTTCTATACCCACTTTTCCCCCCTTTGTTTTTCTGAACTTTTACCCACTGAGTTTGCTTTTTGCTCATAGGCCAAGCTTTTTGTTATAACTTTCTTAAGAAGCAGAATCATTCAATTCAAAATGAAGTTTTAATTTTCTGGATAAACCACAGAATTCAGAGAAAAAGAACAAAACAGGAGGGAAGAGATCCAAGATTTTTGTTGCTATTATTATTTCTACTGCAAGAAAAAAGGAGTAAAAACAAAAGTGGGTTTGAGTCCAACAAAGCATAATTACTTTTTAATATGACAGTCTTTTTTAGTCTTTTTTTTGTCTTTTAAATATAATGCTGCAAAAGTTTAGAATTAAATGTTTTCAAACACCCCCCTCCCTAAATAATTTACGAGGAACTTTCAAAGCACCATTTTTCGAATTATCCAAAACAATTTAATGAGTTTAACATGAATTTGTAATTATTTAAATCTCTTTGAGCTGCCATTTTTGGATGACAAAATGTTTTTCTCCTAAAACTCATGTCTAGAGGAAGCCTCTTTCAAAAGAGCTTGGGGCCAGGCTTGGAGCACTAAATGGTTCCATGATACAGGAAATACCAGAATCATAAGCTGTACAGCAGAATTAGCTATAAACAGGAGTGTCTTGTTGGGGAATCAAGGATAAGTGCACAGTTTGTGTATTCAACTGATTCCTATGTCCAGGTTAAAACCCCAGCTCCATGAAGGGGAGCTGACACAACCATCCTTGTGTAGTTAAAGGATCAGCCAGTTGCTGGCTTTCTGCGGTGTTCACAGGACTCTGTTATCACAGTTCCTCACATCTGTAACCTGGGATGACTTCCAGAGACATCAAAGTTCATTGTCTTCCCTTGGTGGAAATGTAGCTGAGGACCTGAAACTAGCAGAAGATCCAGCTGCCCCTAGTTCTGTTGTCTCCAGCATCGTCACAGAACCACAGAATTTTGGAATGGTTTGGGTTGGAAAGGACCTCAAAGGTCATCTCATTCCATCTCTTGTCATGGGCAAGGACACCTTCCACTGGAGTTTACTCATGTCCCCTCCAGTGAGCAAAGAGAGATCCACTTATGACGTGGGTAATGCACGGAATCAGGGAGATGAAACCAAGCCTTTCAAGTTTTAGTCTTGAGCCTGCAGATCTGCAGCCTTCCCACTGACAGATACATTCTAGGTACAATTTAAGGCAATTTGGACTGAATAATCATAGAATCATAAGGCAAAACTGGTTGGAAGTGGACCCAAAAGCTCGTCTGGTCCACCCTTTTGTGGGAAAGGAACATTATCTGCCACCCTGTCCAACTGCATTTTGAAAACCTCAAAATGAGGATGTGATGGACGAGGGGAGGTGTCGCCCTGTCTTTTTGAAGTTTATCTTAGCCTGCTGTTGTTTATAGATGGAGTCAGACTTTCACACGGTCCTTTTATGTAAACAACCTTGTTTTTCGCTATATATTCCCACTTTGTTTTGAATTCTTCTCTAGGGGAGGAGACACTTGATTGACGTTGTCTTGACCAATGGGATTGGAAAGGTGGTCCCTTCATCCTCCAATCCTCAAGCATTTCTCCAACAGTATATAAGTAATATAAAATAAACTTTCAGCCCTTTTTTCTGCCGTCAGCAGCTCAGGTGTGTCGTTCTTTGTGTCCTATTGCAACAGGGAGGTTTTTCCAATAAACCATAGAATCACAGAATGGTTTGGCTTGGAAGGGACCTTAAAGATCACCTTGTTCCATCCCCCTGCCATGGGCAGGGACACCTTCCACTATCCCAGGTTGCTCCAAGCTCTGTCCAAGCTGGCCTTGGACACTTCCAGGGATGGGACAACACCCAGTAACTGCTATGGCTGTGAAAAAAACTTATTTCTTATATTAAGATGAGACCTTTCCTGGTGCAAGCAGTAGCCCATTGTAGCCCATTGTAGCCCATTGTCTTCCCCATGCGTCTCCTTGTCAAGAGAGAGCCCCATCCTCCTCGTAGCTTCCCTGTAAGTACTGGAATATTGTGACAGGATTCTCTCCTGAGCCTTGTCTCTTCCAAGAAGAACACACCTAATCCTTCAGTTTTTCCCCACAGGAGAGGTTCCCCAGCCTTTTCACCAGCTTTGTCTTCTTCCTTCTGTCCTCTCTCATTCTGATTTACTGGGGGATGATGCAGCTCTGGGCTATCTGATGTATATTCATACAACTTTTTCTTTCTGTTGTAAACATGTGCTTCGCGCATTTTGTGTGAATAGTTGAATTTATTTTCTACTTTACACCAGTCAAACCTGGCAACTACTTGTAAACTCTTTGGTTGCAGTAGAAGAATCAGTGAAATTTAGGTCTGTAATACCTCTGTGGAATGGACATTTATTTTGGCACTAGTTTTCCAGGAAGAGGAGAGAATTTGTGACTTGCCCGGGGTCAGTCATTGAATTAAAAATTATCCTTCCAGAGCCCTGACAGCCAGGATTTGAATCTAAAAACACCCCAACCTGTTAAGGCAGGTGGAACTTTATGATTGCATTGACTAGAATCAGCCCAAAGTGTATTTTACTAAAATAATATTCCTGGACTGTATTTTGGACATTTAAATGTTCTGAACATTTAAATTCTGACTACAATTATAAACAAACAAAGAAAAATTGCAGTTGTGTTTTATTTATATTTTTTTCAATTATTCTTAAAAAAAACAGAGAATTTTTTTATTGACTCACCTTTAGTGGTAATCTATTGCTGAGAGGATCAGTGTATTGTGGACAACTGAGCTTTTTATCTGACCAGCAAATAATTGAGATTATATTTTCCTGTGTCATTGTCAATCTAGACAAATCTAAAGCTGTGAAATTGCTAGTAGTCTTGCTTACTCTCTAGAGGTAATCAGTACATTTTCTAAATCATAAAGAGGAAAGTGTTTAATATGTAAATACTTGTCTGAAGCAAGATACGAAGACATTCAACACTCAATTTTATCAAAAGCTATTGTCAAGAAGCCTTTGAATTGTAACATTGAAATTAAAGGTCATAAATGAATATGCAAAAGTTTGCTAATTTCTTCAGAAATATGACAAAATATCAGATGTGGGTAAAACCAGTCCAAAATCACTCAGGTTATGGGTCAAAGATTTTTGTATTATTTTCTTTCTTCTGGTAATTTTGATTATTGAATAAAAATCTCAAATAATAGTTGAGGAAGCATAGAATTTTGAGACACAGGCTGGCAGTATAAGTTAGGGCTAAAGCTGGGTGAAAATGTTGCACCATAAATATTTAATATTCCAAGGAATATGATTAGCCACATTAGCTATGCATAATCATATTCAGTAATTAAAGATGGCTGAGAAAAAATGAAGGTTTGGTAGATCTGCAAGGAATGAAACAATGCAATATCAGCATTGTTTTCCTCTGGAGCTTTTTTGTTGTTGCTGTTCACAAACAGAAGAAATTTGCTATTTCTGCAATAAATGGCTCATGCAAAATGGGTTGGAAGTAGCAATGGAGGACATTAAAAGAGCTCTTACCAAGCTATTCTTTCATAAAAACCCAACCTAATATGATCAGAAAATGCTTGTAATTCTTAATTTTCCTGAAAACACATCTCTGGTAAAGATTTCAGCAGACCTTAATTAAGTTGAGACCAAAGCAAAGTTGGGAGGATTTTTGTAATGCTCATGGGAGAACAAAGTTTAATGTAATCCAAAGGGAAATAAGGTTATTTTTATATTTTTCATGTCTATGTGGTGGCTCATCAGGGGTGAGATGGTCGAAAATACTGAATTAAACAATCAGCTCTGTCCTCTGCAGTACAGCAGAGTGAGGGACAATTCTGTGGGTGGAGAATCCACCAGGTGGGAACGGAGATAGAACAAGGATGGGCTTTAAACTGACAGAGGGCAGGTTTAGATCTGAGGTATGGAAAAAATTCTTCCCTGTGAGGGTGGGGTGACCCTGGCACAGGGTGCCCAGAGAAGCTGTGGCTGCCCCTGGATCCCTGGCAGTGTCCAAGGCCAGGCTGGATGGGGCTTGGAGCAGCCTGGGGTAGTGGAAGGTGCCCCTGGCCATGGCAGGGAGTGGAACAAGACAAACTTCTTGGTGTCTTCCAGCACCAGGTAGTCTGGATCTGGATGCCACCCTGAGACCTCCTTAGGAGGCAGCTCTGCCAAGGAAAACCACTGCTCTACAAGCTTTTGGTAAATCATGGAGGAACTGGGCACAGTTGGGGATGTAGCAACAAGGTCAGCATTGGGGCTGAGGTGGCCGTGCCACAGGTCCATTTTGAAATACTATAAATTGCTTTCCCTCACAGTCACCTGCATTTCAGACTCTAATAAACAGCTGTTTTCCTTTCTCAGGTTTGCTTTTTCCTTAATTCTGAAGCTAGGATGTGTGAGATGAATGGCTTTGTTCATTTTTTATGTGATCTGCAGGGAGCAATGTATATACACATGGAGATTATATATCTGTACATGTACAATTGTATAAGCCTATCAAACCTTATTTCCTGGAGCCCATCAAACAGGGGTATCAAATTCTTTTCTCCTGATGAAGCCAAAAAAACCTTGGGCAAACCCAACCATTTTGCACATTTATTGCTGTAAATGGAGTTTAGCTTTTTGTGCCACCCTTTCTGCTTCTTTTCTAAACTCCTCAGGTTCTTTCAAACAGTCATGCACTGATGTTCAGCTGCACAAAATGTAAAATATGTGTACATATCTATTAGGAATGATTACCCAAATGGATTTTGGAAAAACTGAATATGAAGTCAGGTCCCTGACAATGGGAGATAACCTTGCCCCTTAGGATAGCAATCCTTTTTGAAGATGTGCCAACAAATATTTTGTGCCTACTCTTGCTATCAGAAATTCTTGGCTTCTCCTTTTAGCCTTAAACCCTAAGGAAAAAAGAGCAGGTTTTTAACTTTCCAAACTCAACTCCTGTATTTAAGGAGCTATTTAGAAAAATGTCACCATTTTTAGAATTTGTCAAACCTCGGGGAGCCTGTTTGCTTCCCTGGGGACTCCGTACCCCCAAAACACCACGTCACCTTCATTTAGGATTCTTGTTATGGATTTGAAACCCACCTCTCTCCCTTTCTGTATATAAATGTTTGCAACACAAGCAAAAGTTTTTTTTTTTAATCATTGACATAACGAGGCTTCTCTTTCAGTGTAGTGTTTCTTAAACTGTGATTCTTAAAGCATAGGTGGTCCATGAAACCTGAAAAAACTGATGGACGCACCACTCATGGATTTATTTAGGAGACTGACAGTTCAAGGTGAAAAGAATTATTAGGCATGTGGAAAAGAGGAGATATGAGGAATGTCTGGAAAAGCTGGGTGTCTTGGTCTTGAGAAAAGGGCAAAGAGAGGTTTAGGAACAGCCTTCAAAAACATGAGACTGCTGCGGATTAGAGAGAAATAAATTGCTCTCAAAGTCTGTGGAATCAGAAATAATGGTCTGAAGTATCATCAGGATAATTTTATGTGTTGAGGGGGAAAATGTTGAAATAAAGACAGAGAAATGTGTGTAGCTTGCCTGAGTGAGTTGCAGAGTCCTTATCAGTGGTAACATCCTTAGATAATCAGATAGAGCTGATCTTTTCCTGAGAAGGTGGAGGATGGGTCAAATTACTTCAAATGGCTCTTTTGGCACCTATTTTAAAAATTTTGGAAGAGTATTCCTGGTCTGCAGGAATCTTTGAGGTCTGATAGTGATATATGGGTCCAAAGACCAGGGTATTGTAGGAGGAAGTTTGGAAATTAGGACTTTCTAAATGCTTCTGATGAAGACAAAGAGTGAGCACTGGGGAGGAAAGACAGATTGTCTCTCAACCCATGTGCTTGGTTGTGGTCATCCAGTCTGCCTGTTCTGGTGGAATGGCAATGAGTTGAAAGGATGTGCAATATATAAGTGTAGAGATGAGTCCCACAGAAAATGATGTCCAGGGTCTGAGTGGAGTTTACAGCACCAGGGAACCAAAACTGGCACAGGTTGCCCAGAGAAGCTGTGGCTGCCCCATCCTTGGAGATGTTCAAGGCCAGGCTGGAAAAGGCTGGGAGCAACCTGGGATAGTGGAAGTTGTCCCTGTCCATGGCAGGTGGTTGGAACGAGCTCATCTTTAAAGTCCCTTCCAACCCAACCCATTCTATGAATCTGTTCCTTATCTGGGACTTCTCAAAGCTCAGACATCCTTCATATTCTCCCAAGCAGCTGTTTCATTCTTAATTATCATTCCTGCTTTGGTGATGCTCACAAATCTGAGTCCATCATTGGGTTTTATTCCTACAATATACCACCCAGAAATTTCCCAGCATCTTCTGGACGAATCACACAATCACAGAACAATTTGGGTTGGAAGAGACCTCAAAAATAATCTCATTCCACACCCTGCCATGGACAGGGACACCTTCCACTATCCCAGGTTGCTCTAAGCCCTGTCCAGCCTGGCCTTGGGCACTTCCAGGGATCCAGGGGCACCCACAGCTTCTCTGGGCCCCCTGTGCCAGGGCCTCCCTACCCTCACAGGGAAGAATTTTTTCCTAACATCTAATCTATACCCACTCTCTTTCAGTTTGAATCTATTCCGCCTTGTCTTGTCAATCCACACTCCTGTAAATATTCTCTCTCCCTCTTTCTTTTTGACTCACTAAAAGTACTGGAAGGCCACAATTAGATCATCCCAAAGCCTTCTGTTCTCCAGGCTGAACAATCCCAATTCCTTCAGCCTTTCCTCATAGCAGAGGTGCTCCATCCCTCTGACCATCCTGGTGTCTCCTCTGGACTTGCTTCAACAGCTCCATGTCCTTCCTGTGCTGGAAATCCAGGGCTGGAGGCAGCTCTGCAGGTGGGGTCTCACCTGAGCAGGGCAGAGGGGCAGAGTCACTTCCCTTGACCTGCTGCCCATGCTGCCTTTGGTGCAGCTGCTGCAGAAGTTGCTGATGTTAAAAGTCAAGCCAGAATGTGTCAGGAGAAAAAGAGGGATGTGGAGAAGTGAGTTGCTCCAGTGAGGCAGTGATGGAACCAAAAGCAGCATCTACATGGAATGCCATCTCCAGGTTTGCTGGCTGTTACCTTTAAGGAGGCAAGATGGTTGTGTTTATGCAATTAAAATAGAAAGAAAAAAAAAAGAAATGTGAATTTAATCCTGCAAGCATAACTATATTACTTCCTTTAGATCTTAGAGACATATCTATAATCCAACCAAACTGCTGAGTGGGAGTTTGCAGAGGTTTACAGGGGAAGCACTGCATTTTGCAACAATTAATTGCAGAGGAAGCAGCCTGTTTAAAGACGCCTGCAGCAGTCACTAAAATGTGTGTTGTTTTTCAAGGCCACCAGACACACAGTTGGCTAGGTTGGCTAATAAACAAAACAACAATGCAAAAAACCTCCAGTCTCATGGGGTTTGCAGGAAGGAGGGATGAGAAATAAAATGAATAATGCTTACCTGCTAGGGGTGGGTGAAGACTGTAATTGTTTAGCCCCCAGCAGATCCCTGCAAGGGTTAAAAATGACAAAGATATTAGTTGGTGACTGCTAAGATTGTTGGTTTGAAGCTTTGGGCAAAACACAGACTGTTATTTACCGGACTTGGTCGATTTACTTCTTAATGCAATAATGACCTGTGAAATGAAACGTGAGCTAGACAATTGTTCCTCATTCTTTCCAGTAAAACATCCTTTCATACCCCATTAAACCACCATTAATTCCATCTGAAAGAGAAGCAGGCACAAACACCAAGGGATATCTCTCTCTTTTCCTCTTTTCCTCTCTTTGTGGGACTGATCAAGGCCTGTGGGTAGAAAAACAACTTTCTCACCTATTTTAGAGGGTGTTGGACAGCCTGTGGGGGGCACATTTTTGAATGAACACAGCAGATATCTACCGGATTGGCACCCAGTGGATCACATTCCTGAGTTTTGAAAACGTATCAGGAAATCCGGCAAACAGCCAATTTATTGGTGTTTACACATCAGATTTCTGTCTCTTTTTTTTAGTTGGCTTTCTTCAAGCATGAGATTTATGTAATCATGCAGTGTATGTGCTGATATATCTGTGCATTATTTCCCTCCCAGTCCTTTTAAACACATTTTCAATCTTAAGCAAAAGTAGTACAGTGATAAGTCCTCAAGGTAATAGATTCCTACAGCTTTAAAAAAGTTTAGATCTATGAAGAAAAACTCTATGAGTGACCCTCTCTGTCCCCCCAAAGTGGGTTATCCAGTTGGAGTCCTTTGGCTACCAAAAATGTTCTCAGCAGAGAAACTTCAGTTTTTGTATCTCAGCTAAAGGAAAAAACTTTTGCACACTGGTGCAGGGCTGGGGGTCCAGCCCCAGCTGTGTAGTGTAGCACTGGTTCCACGTGGTGTGGGACTGGTTTCTTTACCTCCTGATCCTCCTCTGCTGGGCACTGAAAGACGTGTTGACGTGGCACTGAGGGACATGGCTTAGAGGGACTTTGTGGTGTTACATTTACAGTTGCACTTGATCTCAGAGGCCTTTCCCAAAGCCTTTCTCCACAGCCTCCCCAAATTGTCTCCTTGCTGCTGTTTGGCCTTACCTGAAACCTAGACCAAGGTATTTAATCAGTTCTTTGGCAGGTGTTGTCGAGCTGCAAGGAGGTGGCCACAGATCAATGGCCTTGATCCGAGAGTACCAGTGATTTAATGCAATCACAGTTTGACAGCCCATAATATAATGTTTCATCAAATTACCTGCTTTTCTGTTGCTTCTACTTTTATATTTTATTTTATTTCATACCCTATACTTTTATGTTATTTGCTACACTAGATGCCTTTCTTTTTCCCTGATAGGTTTATGCCTGGGGAAAGATTTTGTCTGAAAGTTTGTTCAGAAATGATTCAGCTGCAATGAACAAAATGAAGCTTTCTTTTGATGTGTGTTAAAAACAAATCTCTAAACTCTAGATCCTATGGCCTTGCAGTAGAGGTTGAAGGTTATCGGGAAAACAACTCTGTGGTCAGTGAATTATTTTCTATCCACAGTCCTTGTGAAAAACTGTGTGCAGAACTATTTATGAAAATAAATTGCTTAGATTCATTATCTTCTCATGTTCTTTGAAAGATCTAAGCCTTGTCTATCGTTTGTGAAAATTTCAATTCCCGCTCTGCTGCATCGTTTGAAGCACAGACATCAAATGTTTTCCTGAGTGTTTGGAGCCTCAAATCCTACATTCTAGTTCCCTTGCATTGCATCTGCTAATTAACAAAGGAATTCTGGGCACTTCATGACCCTTGTAGCTGCCCAAGGGCTGTGTCCCCAGGAGGCAAACATGTGTTGTGTCTTGACTTTACAGACTGGGTTGGGCAGGAGCCAAGGGATTACACAGAGTCCTCTGGGGTGGAATGGAGAAGAGACCTCAGAGTTCAACCAGCAACAAGTATGGCATCTGCTGGGAAAAAGATGGTTGGATGTTGATTGAGCAGCCTCATTATTAAAGCACCCAGCACAGTTTAGCTTGTGTAGGATTGAGATTTTTTTTATGTGCCTCAATGATTATTTATAAGATCAAGTTTCACTTGAAAAAACCCAAACAAACTACAAAAAACAATCAACCAATCAACCAACCAAAAAAACAAACAAAAAAAAACCCCAAAAAACTACTTTGTGGAAGGTTTCAATTGCAGTTCTGAAAAGAGATGGAGAATGAGAAGTGCAAAATCCCTTGTCTTGAATATGAAGAGCAATTACATGGGAAAATAGGTATCTTTTTTCCTTTCCCTGTAATTCTTCCTACGTAGCCCTGCTCTGGTTCGGAGCAAATCACGATGGTCTGTTTGTGTGTATGCAAACATTTGTGTTTATACACACACAGACACTGTCCTTGCAACAGTTCTTGGGAGCATTTCATCATTTTTTCCTCTTATCTTCCAAATATTAGCATTTAATGAAATACACATTTCCTTCATTTATCTTGAACCTACTCCAAGGCCAGCAAATACCAGAACCTCAAATGTTATGACAGGATAGATTCTTTATTGGTTTGTTTTCTTTTCATTCTTTCTGTTTTCACTGTGATTTTTAATTTTTTTTTTAAAGAGATTATAGACCCTTATGTTCCAGCTCAAGGAACCTGGCTTCCAACTGTGGTACACAAATATATCCCAAAAAACATCCCTGAGACCCATCCAATGCAGACAGCTGTGCAGCAAACAGGAAATTGAGGAAGTCAGGTTCATCAGAAGCACAGGACTTCCTTTGTGGATGTTTCAGATAAAGCATCTTTAATTTTTCCATGCTGGATCAGTGCTGTAAAAGGGCTGGGAGAAGAGCAGGGGAATTATCGCCCTGTGCTTTGATGTCAGGGATGGAAAATATAACGGAAAGACAGGTTCTTATGGGGGCAATCACACCTTGGCTCTGCTGACATGGCCTCTTCCAAGCAAACTCACTTGTCTGTCTGTGTTCTGGGCTGGCAGGACAGGAGCCAGCTCTGACCCAGGAGCTGTGTCACTGTGACACACAAGAGCAGGACTGCTAAAGATGTCTGAGCAACTGAGTTTTGAGGAGAGGTCCCAGGTAATGAGTGGAACCAGAGAATGGTTTGGGGTGGAAGGGCCTTTTAAGACCAGCTCTTTCCACCCCCTGCCATGGGCAGGGACACCTTCCATATCCCAGGTTGCTCCAAGCCCCATCCATCCTGGCCTTGGACACTTCCAGGGATCCTGGGGCAGCCACAGCTTCTCTGGGCACCCTGTGCCAGGGCCTCCCCACATCACAGTAAGGAAGTCACTTGATTACCCTGTGAAATGAAGTTAATTCTTCTTTTCCTCCCCACTCATTATTTTGTAATGACTCTTGACATTTCGGTGTCAGGAACTACAGAAGTGTCTATGTGGCGTCTGGCGTGGTGTGATTCCAAACTTGTCTGAGTCCCCTATGAAACACTGGGAAAAATTACAAACTGGCAATTACCAGTGTTCCTGTGGCATTACTAAATCAGGCAAGCACTTAGATGTTGCCTGTGTGACCTTAGCTTGGCTTGCTCTCTTCATGCTTTTAAATTTTGACAGTCTTTGTCTGCTTTGACAGCTTTCATGGTCACACTAGGAAACAAGCAATTTTGACTCATTTGGCCCAAAATGTAATTGCTCTGGAGATGGCTCAGGGCTGTGTGCTTGTGCTACCACATGTTTGTATTATAGAGAAGGCCATGGGGAAACCTTATTTTGGTCTTTCAGTACTAAAAGGGAGCTTTTAAGAAAGATGGGGGCAGATAATTTTAGCGGGTCCTGCTGCAATAGGGCAAGGGTTGATGGTTTTAAATAAGAAGGTGGTCAACTTAGATTAGATATAAGGGAGAAGTTTTTACAATGAGGGTGGTGAAACACTGACAACAGGCTGTCCAGACAGGTGGTGGTTGCTTCATCCCTGGAAACATTCAAGGTAAGGTTGGACAGGGCTCTGGTTTAGGTGGTCTCTGGGTGATATTCTTTAACTATGGGGGTGATGAGGCCCTGGCCAAGGTTGCCCAGAGAAGCTGTGGCTGCCCCATCCCTGGAAGGGTCCAAGGCCAGGCTGGATGGGAATAGGAGCAACCTGGGATAGTGGAAGGTGTGCCTGCCCATGTCAGGGGGTGGAACTGGATGATCTTTAATGTCCCTTCTAATCCAAAGCATTCCAGGACTCTAGGATCTGTGACACGCACACCAAAAATCAGCAGGAAGTGCACAACCCTCCATCCCAGTTTCAGCCACAGTGCACTCAGGACAACGACTTAACAGAGGATTTTAGCTTAATGGAGCTAAAAGTGTTGAAAGCCTCAGGCCAAGAGGTTGCTACACGCAAAAGCTGCCTTTCACAAAATAATTACTGAGACAAAACATGCAAAATCTTCATTTATAAAGCATAGCTTTGATATAGATGTCATCACTCTACCCAAGTTCAGAGCACATGTGGTTGACACTATGTGCACCGTGGGGTTCTCAGGATGTGTAGCATGAGTATGATATAATGCTCAGTTAAAATAATTAGTTGAAAAGAACATATTCATTTCCTAGTGAATTTTTGGAGAAACAGCTCAGTGCTTTGGAAAAAAGAAAAGTTATTAACTGACATTGTGTGTAAGAAACTGGAACATAAATATTTTCATCTGTTGTAGTTATGCTGAATACTCAGTTTTAGATCATGCCAAGAACATGTTTATTAACTTAACATGTAAAAAATTATATTCATATATACAAACACATAAATGTGTTATGATAAATATAAATATATTAATGAATATATGTTATTATAAAATCATTCCACGTTCTCCAGTTGCTGGGAAAAGAGACACACAACCAATGAGGCAGCTACCACAGCATCTTAAGATGCTTTTGAAGAACTTTTCAATAAAAAGTGTGTGGGCTTTTCTTTTTTTTTTTTTTCTCCGTTGTAGGCATGCTAAATTGACAACAGCACCTCATCTTGTCTTAGAAAATAAATTGTCAAGATAAGGTAACCTTGCAACTTCAATTTGTCCCACAATGGAAGTCATAGACCTGGGCAATGTATTGGACTTCTGTATACTTGCTTTTTTTTGCATTTATCTTTCTTATTCTTGTTTTCAGATCTGGGTAACTGCCCAATAATTCTAGTTTCAAAAGGCCTTATGTTCTGGTTGCCTGGATAAGGCAACTTGAATTAAAACTTTGGCATAGATCTTTCTTAAGAGACCAATATAGAATTTAACTTCTGTGTTTGGCAAGCTAATTGGCCGAGGTTTAAAACCATCAGTTATGCAATAAAACTGTATGCAATTAATTAAAGGGAGCCGATTATTTTCAGTCAGGCTCTGCTCATGAAACATCCTCCTACTCACTAATAAACTTCGTTCCTGCGGTGGTTTTTCTGAAATTAATAAGCACATTGCAAAACCAGGGTAAGCCTGTCTCATTGTTTGCTTCCCATGCTCACCAGGATGCAACAGTTACTGGACTGAAAATGAAGTTACATCCCTATAAGCTCCATACTGAAAGAGCAATATTTTATCCTCCTCCACAGGATTGACAGAATCACAGAATCCTTTAGGTTGGAAAAGTCCTCTGAGGTCACCAAGGCCAACCAGCACTGCCAAGTCCACCACTAAACCATGTCCCAAACACTGAACATTTTCAAGGATGGTGATTCTACCACTCCCTGGCCAGCCTGTTCAATGCTTGACCACCTTTGCAGTGAAGAAATTGTTCCTCAGACAGATTATAGAATTAGCTGATCAAAAGGTTGCACCAAAAAATAAATATGAAAAAATAGAAGATACAGCTCTATTGGATAAATAGTTGGAGGAAATACTTGCAAAAATTTCCGTAATAGCTGTGAGAGTCCTTGGGTCTTCTTGGACCTCTTGATGCAACTCGTGATAAATTAATTCAATTTTCTGTCCATGTGTCGCTCTGAGGATTGACCACGATAAAAGCACAGCTCACTTTGGAGCAGGGCTGGGCTGTCCCTGGTCTCTGTGCCTCAGGAGATGGACACGACTGCTTTCTTTTCATCTCTGGAGAGGGAGCTAAGAGATAAAGCAACAGCAGGATGTGTCAGGAATGAAGCTGGGTTAACCTGCCCTTGCTATGGGGTGGAGGAATATTCTGTGCCACTTGTTGAAAACTTTTGCAATTCTTTGAATAACGATCTGAGTTAGAAGGGGACCTTAAAGATCACCCAGTCCCACCCCTGCCATGGGCAGGGACACCTTCCACTGTCCCAGGTTGCTCCAAGCCCCATCCAACCTGGCCTTGGACACTTCCAGGGGTGGGGCAGCCACAGCTTCTCTGGGCACCCTGTGCCAGGGCCTGACCAACCTCTAAATAAAGAATTTCTTCCTAATATCTCATCTAAATCTACTTTTCTTCATCTTAGAACCATTTCCCCTGGTTCTATCTCTATATGTCCTTGTAAAAAAACCACTTCTCCTTATCCCCTTTTTGATACTGGAAGGCTGTAATTAGATTTCCCTAAAAGTTATTATAAATTATTAGAGCTGTAAGTAGAATGAGTTGAAATAATTTCTCATTGCAGGAAAATGATGTGATGTCCCCCTTACTCTTTCAAACCACAGAGTAATACCTCTAAATCAGCTTTAGAGAAACAATTCTGCCCAGCTGCCTGTGCAACCAGCTTCAAGGGGCTGCTTTGGATCCTTGTGCATGGAGGGAAACCTGCTTTCCCCTTTCCCTCTCCAGAACCCACAGCTACAAACTTCCTCAGCCACTCAAATTTGTATCTGAAGGAAGAAGGAAGCCCAGGGGAAGTCAGTGACCACACATAACAAAAAACATCCCTTGCTCCTGGGGAGGCTGAGTCTCTCTGCAGAAAGCTCTGACTCCATGTATGCCTGAAGAGCACTCCAAACAAAAGAACCCCAAACAAGTCAGAGATGAAACACAAATGCAGGGCTGCCTGCAACAGTGTCCTGCCGACAGAAATCCTACAGAGCTTCAGGAATGGTTTAAAAAATCAGATTCAAATTTTAGCATGTTTTTAGTGCAATGTTGGAGGCAGTGGTTGCTTTGGGAAGAATAATCAGCATTTATAGACGGATTTCTTTTCTCATACCCCCGGTTTTCCAAAGCAGCCATTAATTCAGAATAGTTTGACCTGAAGATAAAACAAATGCCTTTACTATTTGTTTATATATCCTCACCCACACTTTCAGCCATTCAAACCTCCAGCGGCAAAGTGTCCCAGAATTTGTGTGACTGACAACTTCTGGGCACAGGGTGATCCTTAGAATTCTGATTGATAGCGAGTACCTCCATGTGTTATTGCAGACTGAACAAGTCACTTGTGTTCTCTAACATATTCAGGTTTGGGATGTTTTCAGATGTTTTCTGTTTTTTTTTTTCTCACTGCTCTCTGCAAAGCAAGTGTGGGTCCCCATTCAGTAGAAATCAGTATAGAAGTTTGTTTGTTAACTTGTACTGATTTTATGTGGATGTTGTTTTTAAAGAAGCCCTTTGTAACTAATAACTCTCCACTGCAACCCTGGAAGGCTCACAAGTTATGGGACGGTGGTTTAGGCAAGAGGGTGGGTGGGAAAAAGTCAATAATAATACCAATAAAAAAGCCATATTTCTGATCAAAGCAGCAAGTGCTTGAATAAAGATTATATTAAAAAGAGAAAAATGTAGAGGTCTTGTTAAAACCTTTGGGTTAGTGTCCAGTTATGTGGATTTTCCCTCTAGTGCTTATTCTGGCATTCATTAAACCCTGATAAGTTACATAGAAACACTTGAAAGAATGATTAGAAATGCTATGTGTGAATAATAGAATTGCTTAAAGGGAAATGGAAATTCTTAAAGGGAAATGCATACTGACATGGAAAGTGAACTTGTGCAATTTTCTCATTGTCCAGGGTTATTATCTTATTCTTCTTATTTTGAGGGTGTTGAATTTGTATCCTTTTATGTTCACAGTTTGGGAGCTGCTTAGGGACATAATATTGCTGCAGTGGGATTCAGATGTGCTGAAGGTTTTTCGAAAAGCAAAGTGTCTTTTTTTCTGGTGTCTTTCTTTGAGAGGCTGAGGCTCAAGTGCAGAGAGGAAGAGAATTGAAAAGAGAAAAATTCCAACCCAACACAGGGCTTTCCTCTCCATCCCTTTGTGCTCTCAGGGTGCAAGTCCTCATAATTCAGTTTCAGATGACTTTTCACAGGTGTTTCTTGGTAAATAGGTCCAACAGAGGCCATCTTTACATGGAAAGGACATCTTGCCAAGAGGAATGACAAGGGTTGCAGGAAATGATGCAGCCAGCACCTTCAGGAGGCTTTCTGCTTGAGTAAAGCTTTATTTCTTGTTTACTTGGTGTTGCTATTTAACCAACCAGAGTATTAATGGCTGCAATGGCAAGCACTGGAGGTTAAACCAAAATTAACTTGTTGCCATGAAAGCATGTTCTACTCCTTTGCTCTGCTCTTCGTGTTACAGAAATAATATATCAGCACTGAGGCTGAGGGGAGCAGAGCTGATCCTGTGGTTGAATTAGGAAGTCAAGCTACAAAAGCCCTAATCTAAACTGTGGGATAACGAGATGTGAGAGGATTTTCTGAGGTCCACTGCTGATCACATCGTGTTTGTTTAGTAAGATGGGAGCGTTTTGACTGAGATAAAAGCTTAGATTTCGTCAAGAGAAGTTTCAAAACTAACCTTCAATACTTTAAGCCACAATGATTTAATGGGACAGGGAAAAGCATTTTTTAAGCCATTCTGAGGTTTTTTGCTCAACGTGAGCTATATGTGGGTATAACATCGACATGCCTTTCCTTGCCAATGTTATCCAATGGAATCTGAGAAGTGTTTTTCCCTTGTATTTTCTTTTTCAACAGTGTGGTCAAAAAAAAATCCCTAAAAGGATGAAACCCTGCACCTCTGATCTCAATGTCTATGTTGACACAACTCTCAAAGAAGGGTCTGTGGAGAAACTCAGGGTTCGGTGATCTCCCAGATCCATCCACTTTTCACCCCACAGAGACCACACAGGTAGATGATGGCAGAGTAGAAATACCTGAGGTCACCCACTGACAACAGGTCCATGGGTCCTTCAGGGTCTGCAAAGATTTCGAGCAAACTGAGGCTAAGAGAATCACATGTGCTCTGAAAACGGGTTCTGCCTTATTTCTAGGACCTGTAATTCCAAGTTTATTGCAGCTGTGAGCTGTGGGTCAGGTCTTGCACTGCGCCAAGGACAAGCTGTAGCTATATTCTGAATATGTTGTATGGGGTTACACTAGCTTGCTTTTCCAAAGAGACCTCCAAAGATTCATGTTGCCTGCCTGAAATAATCTCTCTCTCCCTAAAATTGGTGTCTAAGATGCATAAATTTCCTGTGTAAGGTGTCGATTTCTCTCAGGTGAAGGAGTCAAGCTCAGGCTCAGACACTCATGTCAAAACACACAAATGTATAAACTAGACAAAAAGCCCAACCTAGAAGAAAGCATTGCATGGAGACTGTTTCCCATGGGGATGGGGATGTTGTCTGAATTGCTTTTGTAAGACTCCACCATAATTTTGCTGCTGAAAATGTAGTACTGCAAAACCATGGCCTTCTGAGGATGGCACAAGGCATCAGGGTTGGATTTTCTGATGAGATCTGGAAGAGATACTCACTTCTTTCTGACTGAAAGGGGGGATGTTTAGATTAGATGTTAGGACAAAATTCTTCTCTGAGAGGGAGGAGAGGCCCTGGCACAGAGTGCCCAGAGGAGCTGTGGCTGCCCCTGGATCCCTGGAAATGTTCCAGACCAGGCTGGACAGGGCTTGGAGCAACCTGGGATAGTGGAAGGTGTCCCTGCCCATGGCAGGGGGCTGAAACAAAATCATCTTTAAGGTTCCTCCCCATGCAAACCGATCTGTCACTCCATGATTTTACTGTTATCATTTTCCCTCCAATCCCTGGGCTAATTCAATATTAAATTTTAGGTACATTGGACTATTTTAGCAACACATTGAGCTGATTGGTGAAAACTACATAAAACTCCTTCTGCTGCCAGCACCTTTATGCAAAAATTTAACAATATTAAACAATTATATTCTGCATTTTTGTAAAACCAATACCACTCTTAGTTTTTCTGTAAAGAAATACTTTAACCTTAACCTAAAATACACACCTTAAATGTGTATTTTAACTGAATTTACACATGGCGTGTTATGTGTTTGTAATACCTGAAATGAAACATGCATATATACATATATATATATATATATATATATATAAAAGTATATATCTCACTCAAGATAATAATAGTAGATGCATAAGAGGATTCTGCTGCCTTTGGTGTACAGATCATGGGATAGTGGAGCTGTCTCTTTCTTTCTTCCTGCTGCCACAATCCTTTTGGTCACCGCCAGCCGCCTGCAATCCAGTGATCTAAAAAACAAGGACTGGCAGTGACAAAGCATCAGGGGGAAGCTAAAATCCGTGTGGCATGTGACATAGAGAAAAGGTCACATTGCCCTGCATCAGCCTTCTCTTAAGTCAAGTTAATTAATGGGGTCTTTTTCTAATTCAACTGGATGGGCCTCCGGGCAAAGCGGTATTTGTAATGGCACCGTGCTCTGGAGTCACCCAGCCTGGTGCTGGCTCTGCCCCTGAGTGTCCCCATGTCTTCAGGCCAGGAGGCATCAGCTCAACACTCCACTCGCTTTTCAGGTGTGTGCATTGCTCCCAAGTCACCTGACAAAAGGTAATAATGAGCCTGCTCTGGGTTTCCTGCCATTGAAATCCAAACACTGGTGTGAGCACTATGGACAGGAGATGCAAAGAAAGTGTCAAATGAGAAGCCACAATAATTTCAGCCTTCTCTGTTGTGAATGTGCAATGGATTCCTGTTCACAAAAGAAAAAGAATCACCTCAAAATAGGAAGGGAGATTGAAACAAAGAGGCAAAATTAGTCCCTGGTCCTTGCTGAGGGCAGGTGTGTCACGGAGCAGCAGTGTCTGCCTCTTTCCTCATCTTTGCCTCCACCTTGGCTGGGAGGTGGTTCATGGTATGGTTTACTGGGCATGGTGGTGTTGGGTTGAAGCTTGGACTTGATGATCCTGGAGGTCTTTCCCAACCTGAACAGTTCTATGTTTCTATGATTCCGTGATTCAACAATTCTATGATTCCACGAGTCTATGATGTGTTTGTGTCCTTTTCCCTGTGAGCTGTGCACAGGTGTTGTTGGCTGAGGTGGTGTCCACAACAGTGGACATGCTTGGTGTCCTCCTGAGGAGCCTGACCTCACGTTCCTGTTATCCTGCTTTGTGTGAGTACATTTACACACAGCCCCAGCCTGTGCTTCTGACTCCTACTGGCACGGATGGAGTCTGCTGTGGGTCTCTGTGTGTCTCTGAACCTGTGCTCACAGCAGATGTTTCTTTGCACACTGTGTCATATGGTTAAATATATAGCAAGAGGTTTTACTGAGATTCACAATTCTCATCCAAGGCAAGGGCACACAACTGAGAATTCTCTCCAAAAAGCACTGGTGGTAGAGAACTGATGGTGTAGCCACTCCTCACATATGGCCACTTTTTCTCTTGCATTTGCTCAGTGTGTCTGTAAGAGGATTTACACAGCTTTTTTGTGATTGTGAGATATTTTTTAGGGGCAAATTTTTCATCCACTGTTTGCCAGAGCATCTGGATTAGAGAGGTGCCCATGTCTGGTGAGCTGATTTGGTGACACCATAAAACACCAGACTATTTCCCACACTTAAATGTGGCCAGAACCTCACTGAACTCATTGATTAAGACTGACTGTTGAGGACCAGAGTTCAGTCCAGCTGCATCAACCCACAGAGACACAAGCTGAGTAGATAAAGGAAATTATTCCCAGCTTTGCTCCTGGGGTGACTCCAGTCTTCTCAAGCCCATCCTCCTTGTATTAATTAAGGTTGCAGTGGGTAGGCAGGTTTCTCCCCAGCTGTTGTCAATCTGTTGCCTATTTCCAGCAGGGAAATAACAGCCAGGAGGTGACTAAGTTGTACCTTCCTTCTCTTCCACTCAAATTCAAAGCCTGCTCTTGCAATAAACAGAAGGCACACACCAACAAATTGGCTTCCTGCCCCATTTATAATGATTTTAAAAAATAACCATAAATACTTGAGGTTTTTTAAATTTTAAATATTTTTCTAGTACAAGAAAATGTCAGTGGTCTAATGGAAGTTGTCCCTGATCATGGCAGGGGGCTGGAACTTGACAGTATTTGAAGCTGCCTTCAAACCAAACCATTGTATGACTCTGAACTTCCAAAGCATGATGATGTTCAGCAACCTTCAGCAAAGCCAAAAGAAGGCCAAATATTTCACAAAACACCTACTTGACTTTTTCCTCTGGGTGTGACCTCTTCTCTCAAACAGGCCCAGAAATAATCTGGGCTGCAGGTTTCTCCATCTGTTTCCTTAGGCTTGGGATGCCCTCTGTTAAATCTTGCAGGTAAAATTGTGGGCACAGGAGCACTCTCTAGATGCAGAATTTCAGGTGGACAGGGGTGATATCCATGTTAAGATAAATAAAATTACACAAAGATGCAATCCACTGCCCTTCAAAAATGTTTACCACCACCCCCTGCATGCTTTAGTCCTGGCCAAGTAATACTCCCCCAAAGAATTCTTGGGTTCGTGGGTGCAGTTTGGGAGCTTACATGTGCCAAGGAACATTCTCAGCTGGTCTGGTGGATGAATCCATCCTGTTTTTGAAGCTGAGCTGGTTTAGAAGATGAATACAAGCAGATCTTGTCTGTTGGCCTCAGTGTCTGGGAATACTCCTGGGCACATTTAATTCACTGGTGAAGATGTAGCCAGAATGTCTCTTGACGACCATCCATTACTGAAGTATCTGTGTTGAAGCTGATCTTTTGCACTAGTCTGATTGTATCCCACTGCCTCTGGTTTTAAAGATCCTATTTTTCCCTTTTGGATGTTGTAACTAATCTGGGATGTGATCTCCTGTCTTCATAAATCCGTGCTGTGTGGGTTTACTCAGTCTTCAAAATGCTCAGGTTCCAAGAGCTGCTGTTTGATTTTCATTGTCCAACTCTGAGGTGATTAAACAACTGTGACTATGGTGAATTAAAATAATCCTTTCTCTTGTGAAGTTTAAGTGTTAGGTTTTTTGAACAGTTTTTGTTATTTTTTGCCTTTTTAGGGCATCTTATCTATATTTAGGTAGTCAGCAAAGTCATTGCTGACTCCGTTTGAGTATGGAGAGCTGGTAAAGAAAAATGTGATGGTGGCAACCTCATTTTTAGCTCTCTCATTGCCTCTCATGCTCCTGAGTGGCTTGAAATTGGACATATCCTCATCCCTGGAAATGTTGAAGGCCAGGTTGGACAGAGTTTTGAACAACCAGGCCTAGTGGAAGGTATCCCTGCCCATGGCCAACTCTTAATGTGGTCATTTATATAATCATTAAAAATCCCTGTTGCTCCAGACCAGATTGGTTGCATTCAAATTGGGATGGTCACAAATCACGTTAAGCCTCAGACAGTCTCTAGACACAGTTTTGGTCAGTGCTAGCTGACCTAGACAAAAAAACATGCCAAAGATTGTTCTAGGAATGGAAAATATTTGTGATTGAGTACTAGGTCTAAGGCATAAACCTTCATGAGTGTGGACATAGCCTCAGTGCACCTCTTTTAAAGACTAATGAAAAATGTCTGTGTCTCACTCTGTCCCAGAAGGTGGAAAATGTATGACTCAAGCTTTTGAGACTTTTCATGGACAGCATGTTTAACATGCCATCCCTACCCCAATCCTAGACAAAGTCTCTATGGCAGTTCAGATGTTTATTCTGTTTATTTTTTCTGTCCTTTATGAAAGAAATTCAGCCCACGAAGATCTCAGACATTGTTCCTGGCTTCCATACTCATAGCTAAGTTCTGAGGTGTTCTGAGCCTCTTCAGACCACACTGGCATCACTAATGTTGAGAATTATTCCCCCTTCTATGAGAGAAGTTTGGTCTTTGATAGTAGAAGAACTGACAGGTTACTGTTCCCCTCAAATCCTTCTTATTGATCTCTCAAATATGGAATAAGAACAAGAGCATTGGCAAAATAAACACCGAGGAAGCAAAGGAAAGGGCTGAGTAATGCCTTCTGGTTCTTTCAGTGATTTCTGCTGCTTAGAGCAGAGAGGAGAAAAATTTGGAGAGTACAGAAGATGCTTGGGCAGCCTTCAAATTGGCAATTTTCATTGATGCTGCTTGCTCAAATTGTATGGGTAGAGCTAGAACTATCCTGGTTCACAACATATTCTATGCAGAGGCTTCTTGCATAAAGTGCCTTTATACTTCTCTTAATTGCTTTTTCACTTTTTATTAAGTTGGCAAAACTGAGATCTGAGGTTTAGTGCTTGTTCCCAAACTTACTGTGTATGATTTGGAATTGCCTGGGAAAATATTAACTGCCTGGGCTTGAATTGTATAAAGAATCTGATTACTAAACTGGGCTGTAGCTGTCAGGTCCTTGGAAACTCTTTTTTCTAGCAGGAGGAGGAGGTGAATTGCCATGCTGGAATTGGAGTTTGGATCTGGTGTAGGTCTCTGTAGGGCTCAGCTCCTAAAAGGTAAATCTCCCTTTCTGTTCCTGCTCTCTTCCTTCCTCTAAGCCATCTGAGAAGGATCTCACTGACAGCTTTTTGGAGCATAGCAAAGGGGAGTCCTACCTCCACAGACCCCTGGCCATAGCACCATCCAGGCAGAAAATCTTAACCCATTCTCGCTCCAGACTGGCACTGTCAGTTTGCACAAACCATCAGCACTGTTTTGGAGAAACGTGGGGTATTGATCTCCCCTGATCATCCTCTCTGCTCCCAGGGTGGCTGGCAGTGCCTGGAGGTGAGACCTGGGTCTGTTGCCCCCGAGATGAGGCGTGGGATTTGATGGCACAGACCTGACCAACCTCCACATGTCCCTCGGATGCCTGCTGGATGCTCGTGCAAAGGTCAGGCGTCTCTACTGCTGTCCCAGAAGGTCTTTAATGGAGTGAGCTGCTAGCTTTTATCCTTCCTCGTAATTTCATGAGGCAGAATCCCCCCCCTCCCCCAGGCAAGCAGCCAGCCTGCCACCAGCTATTCTCTTTAAAATTATGATGAAGCTTGAAATAAAACACAGCCGCGGACTGAACCCACTAACCCTCAGTCCAAAGGTATTAAGGCTGTTGGTTGATAGAGACAATATCTAGTTCTTGGAAATGTTTTGCTTCTAGCACCCCTGGATGATTAGGAAGAGAGGACTTGGTGAAAAAGATAATGATTCTGTATTTGCTGTGGAAATGACAAGTGCAATTAGAATTGCCAAGTGAGTTGTGATCAAAATTCTGATTAATTACTTACTGCTATTTCACAGAGAAGAAATTAGTGCGTATCTAATTGGTGTTACTGAAATGTATTCTGTGCCTTGCTTGCATAAATTAAATGTAAAGAACAAATCTACTGCGTGTCCGTGAGAGGGGGAGAAAGAGATGGAGCGAAAGTGAATGTGTGATACTGGGCAAGATCCTCAGGTGATGCAAATCAGGGCTGCTCTGGTGAAATCCTTGGATGGTGAGGCTCAGACCTGGGATGCTAAAAGAAGTACTTTGATTTGGGTGTTTACTGGGGGTCTGTACTGTATGAAAAGAAGAGGTCAGGCTGGAGGATCACAGCAGCCTTTCTTCCAGTCTTATCAAATCTCACTCTATCAAAACCAGTCACAGCAGTATGAAATCCTATTTTCAGCTATACCACAGCAGCACCCCCCACCATACCATCAGAGACTCGCTATCGTGTGATTTTTGTTTGCTTATTTATTTCAATTTCAGCTCTGCACATGCTCCAGGCATATATACAATAATGGCAATTACACATTGTACAAAGCACATCAATAATTTTAGTATGAAAGAGAAGGAAAAGGCAGAGATTCGAGTGCTTTAATCGGCAGGACCACATTATGTCAATGAAGCAGGGACACGGAGGACTGATTAGATAAATTCTCTCTTGCAGTTCCAGCACCCGGCACTGAAGTGCCCACCATGTTCTGAAAATTAAATGCATGCATTAAAAATGTATCTGCATTTATTTTCCCTCTGGTGTCTTTTTTTTTTTTTTTTTGGTTCTTCTAACAAACAGAATCTTGTGGAAAAGAAAAAAAAATGCCCTTAGATGGGAGCTTTGGCAGTGCATTTGCTAATTTTTTCTTTAAAGAAGTCAACTCGGTACCTTGACGGAGAGGGCTGTGTCAGTGGGGATGAGTTTCCTCCTCCCTGCTCCCCTGAATTAACTTTTTATTCTTCAAGGTGAAACAGGAGAAAGGGTGCAGAAGTGGGGAAGCAAAGAGACCTGGTTTTGCTAATCTGTGGGATTGTTTCTTTGAAAGAAGGTATTTCCTTAAACAGGGGTCTAACTTCTTGCACACTGTAAGTGTAGCTGCTCCGAATTTAAAGGGTCATTTCAACAATCCCTAAAATTGTGATGAAATCCAGCAGCCCTCTTAATTACTTTGTAGCATCTTGCTATTATCCTTGTCGTCCCTTGCCTTTGGCCTATCCTCATTACAGTGGCATGGAAATATATGTCCAAACCATAAGATATTCCTTTTTTCTTTATTTCCCATTCTTTCCTAATGACCTGATGTCCTGCCTCTTAAACAAATATTTCACTTCCGCCCACTTGAGTCTGAAAGGGCACAGCCATCACCAGCCAGCTGTAATGTCCTTTCTTTTCCTGCCTTCCTTTCTCTCTGTCTCTTATCTCCATGATCTTCTCTTGCCTGTCTCCCTCCCCCCAGACAGCTTTATTAAATTCAGACCTTTACTTCTGAGGCCTCTCTGTCTGAGCTCCTGCTCCACGTGAGACATGGAGACCAAAAGGGAAAAAAAGAGTCAAGTTTCCCTTATATTCCTCTTCTCCTCAATGTCCTTGGCAGCACAGGGATGCTTTCCACAGCACATCCTTCTGGCTGGATGTTCAGGTTACTGACTGTAGTGCTGCCAGCATTATTTACCATTTTGGGACCTCGGGGAAACACAACGTGCAAGAAAATGGGAAAACATTTTTGACAACTAACAACACATGCTTGACTTAAAATACCACCCTTTTGAGCAGGATTTGGGTTGGAAAGGAGAATTACATGTAAACAGAATTTCTGTGGCTTTCATGGGGGGTGGTTGTAGCCCAGATTGTCTTGATAAGGCAATACAGGTTTGGAAATGTCTTGCACCAGTTTTCTACCTGCTGGATTAGCCTTGGTGCTTAGCACTGAGTACTTTGTGTACTCTTACTCTGGAAGGAGCCTTTCCATAGTGGGAAACAAACAAAATCTACAAGTCTTCAGCCTGCTGTTCCCTGTGACTGCCACATGAGACTTGTGGAAACTGAACAAACCCTGCCAGATGGGCTCTTTGAAAGCTCTCCAAAACGTCTTGGCTATTTATGGCACTGAAAGACACTCCCTGAGGGCCCAAACCAGCAGAAATGCTTGTGGAGGTTGCTGCCGAGAGCTTTTCAGCTGAGCTTTTCAACTGGTGTGTCCAGAAAATTAAATGTGTTCTGATGTTATTGATAACATGGAATAGACGAGTAAAAATCATGCTTGGGCTTTTCTGATGGGTGTGTCTGTCAATGCAGGTGTTATATCAAAAATTAACAGATCAGAATTGTCCATGCTGACAACTTTCTTCAAAAAAGTTAGACAATGTAAATTATTATACATGAAGAGCATCCTTTAAATTCCAGAAGGATGCCTAAGCTAAGAAGTCTTAGAGAATCCTCTTCTGCTTTTCTGCCTAAATTTTTCTGCCCATCCTAACATAGTATGTGTAAGTTTTTTTCTTTTTTTTCTGGTCCTAAAACACTAAAAACTCTCAAAGAAGAAAATCTGCCTAATGCACCTCTCTGGTTTCCCGTGCACAGATAATATTTTCCCACCTGACAGCTTTGATGAGGTTTTGAAAAAATTGTATATTTTCATACTTAGCCCCATAATGAAGGCAATGATAAATAAACACATAGTGCCCCAACACCAAGAGTCTCAAAAATGTTATTGACTGTCATAGTTTAGGACTTGAGCATAAGGTAAGTGCCCTCAATAACATTTATTTTCTATTTTTCACAATGATCTGGAGGATTGCCCAGTGTAGGAATGCAGCTCTATAATTTTATTGTCAGATAGGGTCAAGACATCAGCTGTTTTACATTGGCCTCATGCTGTCATCAACCAGACCACCTGAGGAAGTGGCCTGCTGGGAATGCATTTAAACCATCCAAACAGGGACATCCAAACCTCTGCAAGCTCAGCCACCAGAAATTACAGGGAAAAGCAGAGAACAAATGGGCTTCGGTTTTACTTCCTTCTAACACCATGCCATGGACTGTCACTTCTCTTTTCTGCTTCCCATTGCAGCCTGGGATGTTTTCAGACTAAACAAGTCCCTGAAACCTGAAACTTGGCCATCACTTATGGAAGTACCCAGTGCAGCATGATTAATAAATAAAAAGTTAAAAAAAAGTAAAGACAACCTTTCCACTATTAACAAAAGACTCTTCAAAGCTACTCTTTTGCTCTGGGCTTTTACAATAATAAGCTGAAAAAATACATTAGAGAGCAGACTCCTTTCTAGCCACTTCATATTTCATTTTGCCTCTCACTTGTCTATTTATTTTTACGTCTTTCCTGATTACTTCTCAATTGTAGAAAGACAACATTAGGCACAATGAGTTTTAAATATACTCCCTGGCCAAAATAACTCCAAGGCCTGTCTGAAATTTCAAACAGCTCACTAATAAGTCTGGAATAAAATGTAAAGGAAGTGATCCTCACTAGTTAGAGCAGGACAATCAGGACTGGTGGGTGTTTTCAGTGCTTCACCAATACCCTTATTTTTTTCTCTGTGGGCATCATACCACACAACCCAGATCGGTGTGACTCTGTCCATTCAGCTTTATATGAGAATGAAGAACACTGTCTGGTGAAGTACACGAGATGTTCCACCTCCAAAAGTACTCCTTTCCAGTTGGAGCTGCCCAGAAGGCTTGGGATGGGACAAGGAACAGACCTGGGACTACCTAAAACAACCACACATAACAACTGTTTACAAAATCAACACTCAAAGCTTCTTCAAACCACCTTGAAGGCACCTGAAGTTCTGAATAAAAGTGTCATTGGGATCACAGATCTTCTCTAAATAATTTTCAACCCTGGCAGCTCCTCTGGACATGCTTTAACCTGGGAGTTTTGTCCCGTGAAAAGCCTATTAAATGCCTAAAATGTAGATGTGCTATAATTTGTGATAAGCCCTCAGAAGCGTGATGTAACTTTGTAGTAAGCCTTGCTCTGAGTAGAATTTTGAAATATATGACATCTGGAAATTTTTGCTGACCTGTTTTTTCCCCAAGATTCATTGTAGGCATGGTATTTTAGGACTATGCTGACAGACAGATTTGATATTTCAGAAGTGGTGTTTGAAACCTGTGTGCTTCCGTTCCTGCAGCCATGTTGATTCCAGAGGTCAGAAATAAATTTTTAGGGTCTTGTTCTACTTGTTTAACTCTTTTTGGATAAGTTCTCTAATTTTGGGCTTTCCAAGGTATTTTGCTGAGGGCCCCCTCTGTTTCCTGTGTGAGCTGCACTGTTCAAAACAGACAGAGCCTTGGTTTTCAGGGTGACTGCATCTTGCACACGTGGGAGTACCATGATACCATCAGAGCTACAAAAGTCAGATGCAGAGTTTGGTCTGTTTGGGTCTTTCTCAAAAAATTTGTTTGTAGCTTGTTTGTGTCTCTGTCAGGGATAGGGGAGATTTCTTTCTAATTTTTAGATAGATGGTAGTGACCCCATCTCCTTTCTTTCTCTCTTTCCTGTCTTTCAAAACTGGAGAAGATGGTTCCTTAGAAGCTTGTACAGAGCTGTCATTTCCCTCTTGTCTCAGAACATGAACATGGATTGGCCTGGCTGTTCCACAAGCCTCATTAACACCATCATTAGTGCTTGGCTCATTTTACCCAATGGCGCTGGCACTCAGTGCCATGGTTTAATGGCAAGGTGGTGACTGGTCAAAGGTTGGACTTGATGATCTTGGAGATCTTTTCCAAACTAAATGATTTGGTGATTCTCTGATTCTAAAGACAGGCCTCTAATCCCAAATTGTGTCTAGGTTCCACAGATAGCCAGCAGAGGCAGATACCTCCAGAAGTGGTACAATCCATCCGAAGAAAAGCGGGAATGAATGACCCTCTAAAAGTCTCTTCTCTCCCCCTCTCTAATGATTATTGTCTAGATGAGCAGCTTAGACCAGACAATTAGCTTAGACTAGATGCTTAACATTTAGGCAGCTAGAATTAATGTGATGAATCCCTGCTATGTGCTCAGATAATGACTGTAGCCTTTGTGTCTCAAATTTTAGCTCCTCAATATGTTTTCATAGGTGTTCAGATTCTGCACCGTGATCTCAGATTAATTTCGACTTCCAAGGCTTAAAATACTCTCCTCCCATTACTGTTCATTGTCATAAATATGTCATGGCATAATATAGCTGTCTGTACCCATAATGAAATCCTTCTGCTTTAAGATTCAAGTCCACAGCCCATACAGGACTAATATTGCTGAAAATCACCCTAATAATGTCACAGGGACTCGTGTGCTTGTGAACCTTTCTGTTATGAGCACAGGCTCTTGGGCTGAACCTTCAGCCAAGGCAGGTGCAAGTAAGATTTTAACGTTTTTTTATAACTTAGATGGGGAAAGAAAATGAAAGAAAGAAAAGAAAGAAAGAAAAGAAAGGAAGAAAAGAAAGAAAGAAAGAAAGAAAGAAAGAAAGAAAGAAAGAAAGAAAGAAAGAAAGAAAGAAAGAAAGAAAGAAAGAAAGAAAGAAAGAAAGAAAAGAAAAGAAGCACTCCAAAGTGATATCTGTAATTACAATATTCCCAAAAGAAATTAATATAACCTGCTAAAAATTCCCTCCCTTCTATTAGTTCTACCAGGTTCGTAATTAGTTGATTTCAAGCTCTTGTTACTTATATATATATATACATATATATACTTTTTTATTAGAAAGATGCTCTTCTAATTTTCAACCTAAGCCTCCCTGGTTAAAATATTAATACATTTATTTTCTTCTCTCTGCACTGGACATAAGAAACCAACCTTCCTTCCTAATAATTGTTATAAAACTTCTATAAACTAATTATGCCTTTTACTATACTAACTGAAATGTCTGCAGTCTTCTGGGCTGAAATTGGGATATATGAAATACGTTTTTTTAAACGGCGTTGCTGGGAGAAAAAAAAGGGGGGTTATGATACAGTTTTGCAGAAAAAAAAATGCATACAGAGCAAAAATATTATGATTTCTCAGGGAAAGTTAAAAACTTTGTAAATGTTTGGAATTTAGTCAAAATGTGTTATTTGTCAATGAAGAAGGGAGAAAATAGGACAAATTAAAGCTTCTGTTCTGCCCTCTCAACCTATTTTTTACAGAAATTATTGTCATTGTAAAGCTTATTTCTAACCCAAATGTTTCCAGAAACTGCAGGTATTTGGCATTTTCCTTCTAGCCTGCTTCTAATGGAAAATCGCTCAATCTCTTTGTGAGTCAGTTCCCAGGGCCAAAGAACTGTTCTCATTGGGAAGAAATGATAATAATAATAGCAGTAAAGCGGAGTTCCCCGAAAATTTTATTTTGAGGCAGTTCATTTTATGCCCTAACTTTATTTTTGCAGAAGAAAAGGATGATTTGTCTTTGCAGCGGCTGCAGGCCAAGGAGGGAAAGCGAAGCTGAGAACCTCCCTGTCCACAACAGCGATGGTCTGAATAGAGTTCAAGTTTATTTGACTAATTCTTTCACCACTTGTCAGAGAACATACTTTTGTTTGTGGTAACAAAACAAGCTCTTTCCTCCCCCGTTTCTCCAGCGAGTAGCACGAGCGCTTGTGTGGAGCACAAATTACCGTAACCATTATGATGTTTGCTGTCAAACTCATTTATTTATGCAACTGCTGTGGAAAGGCCTGGGGCCCAAAAGCAACCCTGAAAGATTTCAGAGCCCTGGTGTGGGGTCATGAAAGGGAAAGCGAGGGGGAGGGCGAAGCCTCCCCTGGTTATGAGAAAGGAACTGACACAGGAAATGGTCACATATGGCACAGATTTATTGTGTCCGGGACTTCCCATTCAAAACTCATTATATCCACAGCTCAGAGCAGTGCATGGCACAGCCACATTCATTTTTAGGTCTGGCATCTGACAAAATTGCTGTTCTGCTTTCAGGTGGTGGTGGGTAATTTTATCATTCCTAGACTAGAGAGATGGTGACTGGAATTGCGTCAGCAAAAGCTCTGCTGTTTGCTGCCCCTCACCTTTATGTCGAGCCACAGGTATTGGTGTGACTAAAGCCTCAGTCAGCAAGGTTGCTGGTCAGGAGAAGAGGAAAAACCTCTTAAAAACACCTAAAGGAAATCAGGATTATCTTCAAGGGAAATAAAATGGGAAAAGCTTTGGTAGCGACAAGAGAAAAACACTGATACTTGTGGAACAACATGTTTTTCAAAGGTGAAATTATAGGGATGAAAATATGTTTCTCCTTGCATTTTTATTTGTCTTTCTTGGAAGACAGGACCCATCTCACACAAAGCTGGCTTTTTGGATTGTGGTCAATGACTTCAAGAGGTTTGTGAGAATAGTTTGTTTGTCTTACCTGCTTCATGACATAGTCTAAAAGCTCCAGTCTGGGCTGCTTAACCATTTTTGTCTCTATGCACAATAAACTATCCATAACACTCTTGTCTCTATAGGGATTTGTTCCTGAAATAAGCATTATGGGGACCTTTGTGTCATCAGGATCACTAAAATGACTGCAGTTCCCAAATCATTAATCATAATGCAGACAAAAATCCTTCCCAATTGTGTCTTTCTGATTAAGTTTGGTAAAATTATGGACGAACTGCTTTGGGCCAGTGCTGACAGTAGCAGGAATGGGCCTCTACCCAGTCCAGCAGCACTGGAGTATGGACACTGGAGCTTCCTACTGCATCAGGAGTACAGCTCCAAGCCCACCTTTGTCCCAGCAAACACATCAGTGTCCAAAATAACTCCTCGGTGCTTTCCAGAAATTAGCCTGAGTCAGGGGCCAGTTCAAAAATGCAGTTTGGAGGTGATCACTGTCTTCTAGAGGGTCCGTGACTTTAATACTATGGGAGTGCCATGCCAGCTGGCCTCAGGGACTAGAACCTGACTTGGCACTGGTTATTTTATAAGTTTAGATGGATAAAATGCTCTAGCAGCTCAGTTCCAGCTGAGTCTTCTGGACACAGGTATTTCCAGATTTGTGGAATTATGAGGAAAATCCCTTTATCCAACCTGGTCTGGGCAACCTCACTAAAGGGCCTTTCCAGGTTTACTGACCTACCTCCTCTGAGTGTGCTCAAGATATTTCCTCCTGGCTGGGTTATTCTCTTCTCCAACTTTTCATGTGTTTGTGAGACATGTTTGATGTTTTCTCTCAAATACAAAGACCAACAATGGTCTGTCTTACTCAAGAAGTTCCTGACCTGTAAATCACTGAAAGCTTGAAGAGCATTTTGGGTGAACATTGCTATATGCATGTTTTGTTCCCATACTCTTTTTGATCCCTGTTGGAGAGCATTCTGCCCTCAGAGAGTTGCTGGTCTCTCTTCTTAAGACTTGTGCACTGATGCTTTGGGGTCAAGAATGAGTTATTATTATATTCTCTGGGAACTGGAAAACTGTAATTTTCTGCTCATGACTGGGATGGATATATTGTCATCTGTAATGTGTGCCTTCCCTCTCAGGCATGGGGAGCTCTGAAGGGTTAATGCAAACATAAAATATGTAACTGTATGAAAGAGGCAAATAACACTTGATTTTTACAGAGAATAAATAGTTGCAATGTGCGTAGCCATATCAAAGCATGCACACAATGAATGCAAGAGCAAATATTTCATGTACTACACCTGTTTTTCTTTGGATTGCATGTGAAAGAGAAGGGTGAATGCAATCTCAGGATGTGTAAGAAGAGAGTTTTACTACTCACCTTCCTTCAAAGAAAGCACCAATAACTGGCGTCTATCTACCTGGGCACCTACTTTTACAAACCTTGAAGGAACATAGTATTTTTGAGTCCACAAATGTGACTAAAATTGGCTATGGGGGAGAGTCAAAGTTTTTTATAGAAGAACGATAAACAGGAGAGCATAAAACCCCCACAAAGAGTGATGTTATGAGACTCATTTCCTTCCAAAATTATTTTCTTTAAAAGAAAGAATTAACAGCCCAAAGCAGCCACTCTATTTTTATTTACATGGTCCCTGCTATGAGTACATATTTATGTGTGTGTGTTCCCATGATTTAACCCCAGCTGGCAACTCAACCTCACACAGCCCCTCACTCACTCAGCCCTGGTGGGGTGGAGGAGAGAACTGGAAGGGTAAAAGGGAGAAAACTTGGGGGTTGAGATAAAGATCTTTTAACAGGGAAAGTAAAAGTTGTGTAAGCAAGCAAAGCAAAACAATTCATTCACCACTTCCCATGGGCAGGGAGGTGTTCAGCCACTCCAGTGGGACTCTATCACAGGTAACAGTGACTTGGGAAGACAAATGCCATCATTCCAAATGTCCTCCCCTTCCTTCTTCCCCCAGCTTTATATGACCTCACATGGTCTGGGATATCCTTTGGGCCACCTGGGGTCAGGTGTCCTGGCTGTGTCCCCTCCCAAATCCTTGTGCACCCCCAGCCCGTTCACTGGTGGGATGAGGAGCAGAAAGGGCCTCGACTCTGTGCAAGCCCCACTCAGCAATAATGAAAACATCTCCGTGCTATTAACACCATTTTCAGCACAAATCCAAAACTCAGCCCAAAACAGCTACTGTGTAGAAAATTAACTCTACCTGAACCAAAACCACCACATTTTTACACAAATACACGAGAAACACTTGTACCACTGTGCCTTTCTCTGCAACTGAACTTAGAATAATTTACTTTTTCTGGATTTTCAAGATGCTACTCCTGGGCCCTTTTTTTTTTTTTTTTCCCCCCCTTTATTCCCATTTGACTGTCAGCAGGTCAAAAGGAACAGTTAATACTGATGAATATTTCCCCCTCAGCAAAGATATGTGCTGGCCAGCCCAAGGCCAATGAATCACAATTTCTAAACAGTGTCCCATTTATCTCTCTCCTCCCCCTTTCTTCCCTCCTGCTTTTTATATTTTTGTTGCTATAATTGTAGTTAAATTAGAAATAACTGACGGGCAAATCCAGTCAGATGGAAAGAAAATTGTGGGAGATTTATTTTATTTTGATAAAAAACTGACATTGCCTTTTGTTTTTGTCAGAAAGACACTCTCTTTTTCCTTGTACCATGAATTGTGGAATCTATCACGAAATGGGTAAAAATTATTGAAGCAAATGGTGGTGTTAACCTGAAGGGGAAAATCATTAATGTTGATGTATTTCATTCAATTTTAAATGTAGAATTTATTTTATTTTATTTATTTGGCATTGGGGAACAAGGGAAAAGGCAGGAGACTTGTAAAGGACTCTATGTGCCTTTAAGTCAAAATATCTATTTTAAAAAATGCTCTTCTCTTCTTCCACCTCTCTCCATTTTTCTAAATAAAGGATATGATGTTGTGATGGTGGTAGTGGTGGTGTTTTTTTCCTGAGCAAAGAGGGCCCCCTTGGCGTATTATTCTTTTCAAATGTGAAATGAGGTGGAAAATCCTCATTTCACGACAGGAAGGACAAATATTGACACAAACTTAATATTTGTCAGGAGCCCTAGAAGCAACACGAGTGCTAAAATCTCATCTAGATGTATGTGCTGGTGTGGTTATGTATATAAATAAATAACAAATTTGCCTTGATGGTGGGTGGTACCTGCGGAAAGCAAGGTTTGCTCGTTGAGGTGGAGGAATTATCTGCAGAGGGTGAACACACACACATTCCACGTATCATTTCTCTCTCTTCTTGTGTGGAGCAGGACAAACAGGTGAATTCATGAGCCCAAAGCACACATGTCCTCTTCCTCTGCCTGGGTACCCAAGTTCCCAGCGGGAAGTTCAACTATATGTGAATATCTTCTCCATCTTTCCCACACATTTCTAAGGACTATGGTCAACTTTTTTCCCCCGTTTTTTCTCCCTCTCACACGTGTGTGTGTGTGCAAACCCACACAAACAGAACCTGTGTAATCCAATTTCACCCATTGCAGGGGGATGCTTCTGGAATTTATCACCGCCATTGTTCATCAGCAATGTAAATAGCACATGTCAGCTCAATATTCAGTGGTCACTCAGTATTTATTAAGTCCTGTCCACTCTGGCCTTTTTTAGAGGAAAGCCCTGGGGCAGATTAGCTGCTGGCCGTGACACGCCGCGTCGCTTATCTGTTGGCATTGATTATCAGAGTCAGCTGTGGCCAGGACTCACTTTTTTCTTCTCCTCTCAGACCCCTCTTACAAGGACCCCTGCTTGGATTTTCATGAGGAAATAATCAGATTAGGGCTTCAGTGGCGAGTTCATATGGAGTTCTCTTTCTCCAATGTGCTACTAACCGAATAAACGTGTTTTGTGGTAAATTGTAAATGACATTATGATTACTAAGGCCAGCATGGGTTTCATTTAAAAGTGATCGAAATTGCAGGCTGCAGAAATTGTGACTGGCAGATAAGGCCATTTGGAAGAAGACAAGCAATGATGCGTGTGTGTGCAATGATGGGTGTGAGCCTGTGCAGGAAACCAAGCCAGCAGCTTTTGCAAGGCAGGCATGGCTAAGGAAAGTTCTGAGAAATCATGAAATATCATCAAATCCCATTTGTAAACATGAGAAATGTCACCAGGGGGAGATGGGGTGTTTCCAGGAGAGCTGTGGATGAGATGTGTCAGCATTTGTGGGCAGGCTGCTGGTGGCACAGCACGTCCTTCCAGTGCTCCAGGACAAATCCAACGTCTCTCAGCACAGCATTTCCACTTCTGTTCTGAACAGAATTGTTCCTCACTCTCTTTTTGCCTCCGGCACACACCGACAGCAAAATACTACTGCAAAACACTTACACTGAAAAGCAAAAAAAACCCAAGGAAAAGCAAGAAAAGGGAACCAAATTTGTAAGCTGGTGTCTAAAAATAGAGAGGTTTGTACAGATCCCATCTCACTCAGACATCCTCCCTGAGCAGAGCTCGACATTTATGGAATTCCATTGCTTCCCTGGGTGACATGCCCAGGGAGAGCTCACTCCGGGGAATGTTCACAGACCACGAGCTGAACATGATGATTCCCCTGGAAAATACATAATAGGAGAGAACCCACAGGATCCAGGCTTTGAGATGTAACTTAAGGCAGAGCCCAGAATTATTTAATAGAATCACAGAATGGCTTGGGTTGGAAGTGACCTTAAAGATCATACAGTTCCAACACTGCTCCCATGGGCAGGGACACCTTCCACTGCACCATGTTGCTCAGAGCCCCATCCAACACTTCTCATTGTTCATTTCTTCTCATTGTTCATTCCTTTTTTAAGTGTCTGCTACTTTTTTCAAACAGAAATTTTCACATAAGGTGTCCTTGCTAAGGGATGTCCTGGTGTCCTAATATCCTCTTATTTGTCCAGGAGTTTATGACTCTCAAGGGTGTTGCTGTCCCTTATTTTTTATGTGAATTGAATACATGTCCCCAAGTGCTGAATGAGGAGCACAGAGTTAGTTTGGCCATTGGCCATGCTTTGCCCAACATGTTTGTGAGCACAGCTGACTAAGGAAGGAGCAGGCTGGGTGGAGGAAGGAGAATTCTAGCTGGCTACAGCAGCAAATTCCTCCTTTGATTTTATTTTGAAGAGAGGAAGGAAAAACAGAAACACACATCTTTTCCTAAGATGCTCCAGGCAGAAATGTTTATGCTTTTGGTGCCTGTATCTGAACTCATTTACTTTTATTCTCTCTTTATAATCAGTGGTGATCTCATCGTTACAGCTTGAGGCACAATTTCTCTCATCTTAAAGCAGAGATCTGTATTTGGTCAGATGGAGCACACTGTAAACTTGCAGCACCTTTCAGGACTTTTGACAAAGATATGGAGAGGCAGCACAAGGGAGAATGGCGTTGAATTAACGGGTAGGGTTAAGTTTGATATTGCAAAGAAGTTCTTTACTGTGAGGATGTTGAGACATTGGTTGCCCAGAGAAGCTGTGGATTCCCCATCCCTGGAAGTGTTCAAGGACAGGTGAAACAGGGCTTTGAGCAACCTGGTCTAGTGGAAGGTGGTCCTTTTCAGGAGGGTTGGAACTAGATTATATTTAAGGTCCAACCTTTAAACCCAAACCATTCTGTGGGTCTATGATTCTAACTTAGAAGACTGTGTGGATTACATCTCTTCTATCTAGAGCCTTCCATAAAAGGATCCTCTTGACTTGTCTGCAGAGGCACTTGGGAAGGAATTTAGTGGGAAATCCTGAGATTTGTGTAACGATCTTCACCCGTTACATTCAGTGGAAGAACAAAGTGTTATCAAAAGTGCCTTTTGCACTCCCATTCATTGTGTTACACCTGCAGAGGTTGCAGCTACCTAAAGAAGTCCAAGTGACACTCTGCACTTGTGTTTAAGTGACAGGATCTAACCACTGGTCAATAAAATTATAGGATTCTAAAGTGTAATCCAGATGACTAAACAGAAGTAATTTAGGGTGAATTTCATTGGTTTTAAACTGCTTTGTATAGATGGCTGGGGAATTGGGTGTGTTTCAGTTACACAAATGTGTTTTCAGTGTAATTTCTGGTGCTGTGGGCTGTCCTTGCAGGGCATATGGCTTCTATAGACCCTGTGCCACATGTCTCAGGTACCTCAGGATATCCCAAACAAATCTAGACACCTGCCTGTGAGCAAACTCTGGAAATTCCGGATCTGAACTGACTGCAGTGGGAGTTTGGACATTTGAAACACGTGTGATAGTGTCCTATATTTTTAGGTATCTGAATCTGGTGATTTCTTCCAGCTCTAAAACTTGGTGAGGTGGTTCATCACTGGCGTAGATTATTGATGTTCTGATCCTTTCTAGTGCTTTCTGTTTGAAGTGCAGTCTCTGTGAGTGGGATGAGACAGCATTTCATAGGGTCAAATTATCCTCGCAAAGACTTGCAGTCATGCCCTGAATCATCACCCTGCTACAGGCTTGGGACAAGGAAAAATGTAGAAGGCATAAGGTCATGGGGAAAAAGTGCTGAGTCAAACACAAAGTCTGTCTTGCTTGTATGCTCTTTGAATGGATACTGTAGTTTGATACCTAGAAAAAAAAAAGGCATGTATGTGATGCTTCTCTGTCATTTGTTTTCAATCCTCAATAATTTTCAATTCCAGGGCATCTAGAGGCAGATGCAGTTTCTACCTATTTAATATCACCCGCTGTCCAGGCTTCTCTTAAAACTATGTAAGATGTTAACACTGACAAAGTGACTTCCAGTTTGGAATGGGAAAATAAGGAGCTATTAAAAAGTTTGAGATGATGTCTGAAACAATAATTTTTTTCCCCATCTCCCTTTATTCTCTTCCAGGAATTTACAGGGATGACAGTAAGTGCCTCTTCAAGCCCTCAGTACAAGGCTACTTCTGCAAACACACAGATCATGCACTTGTCATCTTAGAAAACTTGGATTCCAGTGTGGACAGCCAGAGACTGTTCCCAGTGGTCACAGTGACTGGCAGCTTTATGGACACCTTCACTGATGAGACAGCACATTCTTTGTGTTACCCTGCAGAGCATCATTCTACTTTCTTCTCTGTTCTGCCATCCACCAAACTCACCACGGTTTGCTTCCCAGACCTGGCACCTCTGGCTTTCAGACTCTACCTCCTCAGCGGCCAAAACACAACCAGGCTGCCCCTGGCCATATTCTTCACTGAACCACTCAGCCTTCGTGTTTTCATCCAAGGGAATTATGTCTCTCCAACCCCATCTTCTTTTTCACTGAACGCAGGGGCAGGAGCCAATTACTTCAGCTTTGAGGACAACCTTCTTTATGTTCTCCTTCATGAGAAGGAACCTGTGGAAGTAGTGGCTGGCCTTTCTCTTCTTGTGGCTTTCACTCTAACTAATGGTGTTGGGGAAGAGGGTGAGGCAACCATAACACGTCGATTGGCTGATTTCTTGAAGGTTGGTCATGACCAAGTCAGAGTAGTCCATAATGTGCTGGGAGGTGAAAGCACTTTGAAGGTAATCTCAGCCAATGCCAGCAAAAAGAGATATCACTGCCCTAACATGGCATTTTGCACAGCCTTTCAGAGCAGATACAGCCCACAGGAAGAGGGGACACAACCAGGGAGCACCCGGGCTCTGCACCCACCTGATGGGGCTGATCCTTCAAGAGTGCTGATCATTGAGCTTGGTGATCTGCCGGGTCATCCGAGAAATGAGTTGACAAGCGAAAGCCTGAAGAGTTTGGCCAGAACAATTATCAACACTCATCAGACTGGAGACCTTCAGAGTGGCCTTGGCTTGCCAGTTGACACCTTAATGGTGACTGAGTCGCCTTTGCTGTCCCCAGGAGAAGGGAACAGTAGGTAAGTAGCAGATGTATCATCACCAGATACTGATTTAAGTGTAGCGAGGCAGTTTATCCAACTGATGTACTTATTAAGTTCTCCAGTGACTGAAATATGACTAACCATGCTGAAACATGTTATAAAGTTTCCATGACTTGCCCAGAGAAGCTGTGGCTGCCCCAGCCCTGGAAGTGTCCAAGGCTGGGTTGGACAAGGCTTGGAGCAACCTGGTGTTTTGGAAGGTGCCCCTGCCCATGGCAGGGGGTAGAACTGGGACATCTTTAAGCTCCCTTCCAACCCAAACCATTCCATGATTCTGTGATGTCAGAGCTATCCCCAAGTACTAGCTGGACTCCCAAGCATCAATTACCATGTCTTTCTGTTGGTGCTCATGAATCTCTGGAATGCAGAGATGTCAGTGGTGTCTTAAATGAGGAACAGAGTTCCTGGAAGTCTGCTGTGAAACTATAAAGAATTGGATTTTTTCAGGCTATTATAGCTCTTAAATTCTAAACAATTAAATCTATGAATGTTTATAAATCGATGTGGCAGCAGGGATGCATTATTGAAGATGGGTTGCTACATTAACTATCATGAAGATCTAAACATTTATTCATACACTTTTAAAATTTAAGGCCACAAAAATCTGTTTAATGTTTTACTTCAAAATCCTGCATGATACAAGGCACTACTCTTCACTTTGATGCCTTAGTGTTGACGTTTCTTTTTACCTAAAATTCTAGACATCCATCTGGTTGTGAGGATACAAGGGCTGGGCACATCCAATACTACCTGAACATGTGCCTACATGTTGGGTCCTATTCCTGTTCTTTCTGTCACAAATACTTTCCCATTTCCTCTTGTCAGCCTCTACTTTCAGATTTCCATGGGAACATCTGGTTCTTTCCTCCACTCCATCAGTAACTTTCTGGGCATTGACTCCTCCTCCTCCTCCTCCTCCAGATTCCTTCAGAGTAATCAAATCACCTCACTGTCTGCTTTGGAAAAAATCAAAAGATTTGAGTTCTGGTGAGGGTTTCTTTCTTTCTCTATCTCTGTTTTCTGAATCTGTTTGGAAGTGTGCATGACTGAAAGTCAAGGTTTCCTTCTTGGTGTTTTCCCCAGCTTTGGACATTTTTTAAGATTCACTGGACAGGGTTCTGGGCTACCTTGACCAGACCATGATTTTTCCAAGAAAGGTTGGACCACAGGATCATTGAGGTCCCTCCCAACCTGGTATTTTATAATTGTATGGTATTGCTGCCAAGTGCAAAAGTGGTATTAAATCCCATTTTCTACTGGCACAATTCAGTGATTCCATTAGCCCATTCTCCCATGGAAACAGGAGAGCTCATGGTCTTCTGTTTGCTCACTTTTTTTGGTTTGCTGGTTTCAGTTTTGACTTTCAAGAACCCAATTCCCTCTGTTTGCCCAGATCCTACACCCCACAGGATCTGAGCCTCCATGTTTGACTTTTCTGTTGGTAGTTTATCAGCCCACAAAACCTTCCATGCATTTTATCAGTAGTGGCTTTATATTTGTATCTCCTTGCAGATACAGCAACAGACCTGCATCTCATTTTAACAGAACAGCACAGGACCCTCCTTTGCTTTACAATAATTTCCCACTGGAGCTCCCTTTTAAGCTCTGCCAGTTACAGAGCTCTTGGTCAGTTTTGTACACACTAAATTTTATTGATATTCAGTACCAGGACTCACTGTTTGAAGGTCTTTTTTTTTTTCTCTCCTCTACAGCAACAAACAACCCTTTCTCTCCCTCTTTCCTCTGTCCCTGTCTTGCTCTTTTCAGCCTCCTACAGCCACTATTTGCACAGCCCAGATGTCAGCCCTTATCTGTAGAGGACATTGTGAAGAGCAGGGCTGGGATGGGAGCAGACAGCAGTGTATTTCAGCATCAGATGCTGAAACTGTATTAGAAGCATATGGGTAATATGAAAAAGGTAATATCCCATCTGTTTTCCATAGGGGACATGGGATTTGATGTTTGGCAACCTCATTGTGTACTCTCTTGATATTGCATAATGTTATTTTTTGATATTGTGCACTACTGAGCCTTATCCAACTATAAGTATATTCCATATATTCCATCTATGCAAGAAAGAAATTGGATTTGTCTAAGACTTATCCTCTGTAATTAATACCACATCTTCTCCCATTTACTGCTGACCCATGGACCATCCTGATGTCTGCCAGTGATACAAACTGCTGTTCTCATGCTTAACTTTTCTAGTAGATGCTGTGTGGTTCGTGGTGGAGAAGCAGCCACAAAGGAGGACAATGGTCTGTGTAGGAATCTTTGTTTTGTTTTGTTGTTTTGTTTTTTGGTTTGCTGGTTTCAAGTGTAGGTGGCTTTTTTTGTTTGTTTGAGGTTTTGGGGAGGTTTTTGAGGGGGGAGAATTTTCTTTTTTGTTTTGTTTTGCTTTGCTTTGCTTTTGTGCTTTAGGTTTTGGAGGGGGTTTTTTGTTTGTTTGTGGGTTTTTTGTGGTGCATTAAAACCAATGAGGAATTATTAACTGCAAGATCCAATCCTAAATCAGGGCCAAATTCTGAAGAGATATTGTATTTTGGATCTGCAGAACCAGCACACTCTTGCTAGGGGGGCTGTTTGTGTTACACTGAAGGACGCTAAAAAATGGGACACCAGAAAAATGATGTGGAAAATTTTACAGTGGATGGTGAGGCCCTGGCACAGGTTGCCCAGAGGAGCTGTGGCTGACCCTGGATCCCTGGATCCCTGGAAGTGTCCAAGGCCAGGATGGACAGGGGTTGGAGCTACCTGGGACAGTAGGAGGTGTTCCTGCCCATGGCAGGGGGTGGAACAGATGATGGTCTTTAAGATCCCTTCCAACCCAAAGCATTCCATGATTTACATGATCCCAAGACATCATCCCAAGAGACCACTGAAGGAGGGAAGCACCATTTTTTGTGTGCCAGCAAGGAAACCTCAAGGCTGCCTTTTTTCAGGCAGAAATGACATCTCCATGCTGGGACTGCTCCCCAAGATGTGTTTTGTCTTCTTATCTGTGCACACTCTGGGAAAAAATTCCAAGCAGCAAGGACCAGGAGAATTCCCTAGGAAGAAAGCTGTTTTACTGCAGACACAAGGTCAGTGCTAGCCTAAAGCCTTGGATTCACTGTCCCAATTATGGAAAGACCTGGGATCTTTATTGAAGAGAACACTCACATCACCAGATCACAGGACTGGCTCAGAACTCACCCACCCTCAGCTGTTTGGGCTCCTCTGCACTGTTATTTATTGCTCCCCATCAGTCATAGCTTTTCTGGAATTACTCATGGCTGACATTTCTGATGCAATAAAGCCACAGATAACCTGTGAAATGAAATCAGGGTTTTCCTGTTGGGACATGTACTGTCCCCACTGTCTATCTGTCTCCATTTAAGCAGCATGCTCTGGCATAGGCATGGATAACAGGGCTGGGATTACAGGTCAGATGAAGTATTCCAGTGTATTTTTCAGTGGAAGGAGGAGTATTTTCACACCTGAGTCGTGCAAAACCCAATTGGACCACCAGAAATACACAGAACCTGCACTCCTGCTGGGCCCATCTCCTTGGCCTTTCAGACCAGTGAATTGTCTTGCATCGCTATCAGTCTCAACAACTCTCTGAAAGGAAGCTGGACCCAGGGGAGGGTTGGGCTCTTCTCCCAGGTAACAAGCAACAGTATAAGAGAAAACAGCCTCAAATTGCACCAGGGGAGGTTTATGTTGGATATCAGGAAACAAAATCTTTCACTAAAAGAGTGGCCAGGCAAGAGTGGGACAGGCTGCCCAGGGCAGTGGTGGAGTCACCATCCCTGGAAGTGTTCAAGAGGCAGGTGGATGAATGGGGCATTTGGAGACACGGTTTGGAGGTGAACAGTTGTGCTGGGTTAATGGCTGGACTCAGTCATCTTAGAGGTATTTCCCAACTTTAATAATTTTATGGTTCTATAACACAACAACAACTACAAAAAGATCTTTAATCAGCACAGACTGGATGTTCGTTTGCAGCCCAGGGCAGTGAGGCTGAAGGCGAGCCTTGAAAACCCTGCTGTGGTAAGGCATTAGTCAGTAGGTCTGTATATCACACTGCCAAGCCTTTAAAAAATATGGCTTGTCTGTTATGGTTTGAAGTGCTTTTATACACGATTTTAATTTAACTCCTTTGTTAGGGTCACTTCAAGCACGGCTCATTAATTTGTCGAGAGAAGAAGAGGTGATTGCTGTGGCTGTTATAGTCTTGCACAGCTGGAGAGTCAGAGATGTTTGTCATGAAGTTTATCTTCCTGTGAAATGCCTGTGTATAATAGATACTGTGATGTATTTACAGATAGAAATCCCTGTTTTGCAAAATCTTCCTAATATCAATATAAATATGAAAGAACAAGAAGCACAATGATGAATGTATTTTGTATGTTTGTGTGGGTGCCTTTATACAAAATCAGGAATATAATTCTGGACAGTCCAGAAGGCATTTAGTCCCTATCTCCACACTACAGCAGGGTGCTTTTCTCCTTCATGATCGACCTTTAACCTGATACAAACTGATTTTTTTTGTTGTTGTTGTTGAGAGTTACGTTTGAGATATCATATGAAAAATGATGCCTGTGCAGGAAATTTGAGGCTCACTGCAAGGAATAAAAGGAAAGCAAATTATCAAAGAATGGCTCACTCCAACAGCAATTCCCATGCAGAGCACTAAATGAGATATTACAACTAATTCCCTGTGTCACATGGCACATACACAGGCAGCAGGGCTGGAGTTCAAACCAGGTGAATTCTGACTCCTCCTAACCCCAAAGTGCTTGGATTTGGTAACCTTTGTGCAAGTTTCAGGCAGGCTGCTGTGTGGAATTGCACAGTTTTTTATAAAAAAAGACATGACAACTTTTTTCCTGCATAAGTATGCAAGTTTTTCCTCCAGGGAGCAGGCAAAGGCAGGATGCTAAAAATCTCCATGTCAAGAGCTGCAGACATTGTAGCACTTGGGGTTATTTCAAAGTTTTATATGGTACACTCCTCAAGCGAAGGTGCAGAAGTGGTGATACTCAGGACCTTAAGCTAAGCTTCAAATCTCCTTTAATTCAAACTTATTTAATTTTAGGTTAGATATTTACAAGACAGTGAAGAGGGCATATTTATATGTAGAATGTGCCACTCACTCACAACTAATGTAGAAAAAAAAGACAAATTCAATTCAAGTAAGTAAAAGAAAGGACATTTAAGATGATCATGGAAAAGGAGTTTATTTTAAGAAGTAAGGAATAGAATCATAAAAACGTTTACTAAAGAGTTTGTTTAACTTGGCAAAGCAAAGATGGAAGATATCATTCTATCTGTGAAAATACGTTGCAAGAGTAAAGGAGGAATCACTGAGAAATCCCTCAATAGTAATGGACAATGACAGCACAGGAACAAAAGAGTATAAGGGATGGAGAGGTAAATCTGCATTTAAAAATAGAGGTAGCTCCCTCCTTAGATAATAAACTGGAAGAGCCTTGCAATAGAACTGGAAAGAGAACATTTTATGTTTCCATTCAATATTATTTTCATTAATATTTCCCCACATGTCCAAAATCATATTATGAATTTCATTTATTTATTTATTTATTTATTTAATAATTTGGGGATAGTTAAAGTGGCCAACATCTCTTTTACAGTCGAGAAAATGGTGGGAAAGTCCACATGAAAAACCTAGAGTGTTTTCTGTCAGAGGAGTGGGATTCTGTAATGAGTTCCTTATAGGAGAGGTGGGAAAAGAAAGGTCATGTGCAAGAAGTGGGGTTAAAACTTGAACAAAAAGTGTTATGTCATATAGAACTGCCTGATGAAGTTGCATTTTTGCAACCAGGATGAAATTTTTATTGCCAATTGATAATTATTTTCCTAGTGGGAAACTTAGTAGTTGTGGGCTGGGCCAGAAGAGGTGGGTGGTCATCAGGAGCTCAGAGGCTCAGACACATCTTCCCACAGTGAAGGTGTTGACAATGGATGTAAAAAGAGTTTATGTGAAGGGATTCTGATACTCAATAGAATATTTATCTGTCTGATCAATAGTGAAGTTTTAGTCAGTTACTAATTTTTTGCTTCTGGTAGAATTGAAATTGGGCATCAAAGCTGAATTTTCAATGTAAGGAAGGCCCAGTTATACCAGGGATGGCCACGTTACAAAAGGTCTTTAATTATGTAGATATTAGGCCCCAGATCTACTGTTTTAGCTTTTTTTTCTTCGTATTTAAATCAAGGAAAACTAAGGAGGCATCTTTTGACCTGAGTCCATGGTCAATAGAGTAATTGAATTGCAGCTTAAGCAAAAATGTTTTTAATTCAGGCTGCTCCAAACAAGCACAAAATATGATATCTGTCCATAAGACTGTTTGGTTTTGAAGGGGAAAATACCAAAACCAGCCTCTCATATAGGAGCCTTGTGTGAAGCCAACATTTCCCTTGCAAGTTTGTAAACAAATCTCCAAACTACCTTTCATCGATCTTTGCATTGCCTCCTCAATAATAGTAGATAAATTTAGTAATAGTTTTTCACCACTGCTCTCCTGGGCAGGAACCTTTCTGACAGTGTAGCATTTAGAGGGTCTACCACCAATATACATTTCACTTCTAAGCCTTAAATTTTAAACTAAATTTATGTTAGTATCTAGTGCACATGGTAAACGTGTCCAAGAATTTGTCATCCCCACTCAAAGGTGACAGCTGTGAATTACAAGATTCAGGCAATTAGAAGTCCTACCCCTCACGTAACTCTTGTTGCTTGCTCTGACAATGGCCTTTCAAAACTCAGCTGGCTGCTCTGCAGGGAAGGAGCAGGAGGTAGGAAAAGTGAAAGGAGAGCAGGAGAAAGCAGAGGAAGAGGAACGTGGAGAGGGTAGGAGAGATTTGGGAAAAGGAGCACAGGACTTTGCACTCCTCTGTGGGAAGAAGGAAGGATAAATTGCCTCATATGTCCCACACCAGTCTTGGTCTTTGAAACTGAAGGGTTTGTGTTAATACAACTCAGTTAAAAATGAAGAGGATCAGCTCAAGACAAGCTATTCCCTATTCCAGTGTTCCCTCAGAAGTTAACATTGTTCAGATACGTGCAGGAGATCCAGCAGTGTCCCTGTCATGCTTCTCAAGTGCTGTAAAGACATCTGATCCCAGCACTGGTACTGTCAAACAAACCCTGCCTTGCTCGAGTCACACATGGATTTATTTTCCCTCCTAACAACTAACGGGACCTGTGACATAAGCGATGATTTACACGACACGGGCACCAGCAGAGAGGAGCTGCAGGCCACGTCTCCAAGGGACCAATCCCGTCCCCACTCCACCTTATTTAACACATGAGTGGTGTCACCTCTATCAGCAGAGCTTGTCTGCTGTGACATTCGAGTGAGTGGTGGCAGTGTCACCTCCCAGGCCAGCCCTCTCTGCTGTCGCGTCTCATCGCGCTCTTGGCCTCCGCTGCGCCTCTGATGGGAAAGGGGGAAAAATTCTTCCACATGCTATGTTGGCAGGAATCTGGAGAGCAAAGGGTTAAATGGCTCAGGGTGCTGGGTGTTTGTGGGGTAGTGTGCACGTGTGTGTATGCATACGAGTGTGCGTGTGAGTCTATGTACGTATTAAAAAAATTAAATATATATATATATATATATATATATATATGTATACATACACAGGCACCTTGGTGTGGCTGTAGGACCTCGTGCCCGCAGGCCACAGTCACATTATCATCTGGAAATTGGATAACGACAGCACAATGACAAATCCAGGTTGCCTGCAATAAGGTGCTAATCCCTTTGCTTTAATATCGGAGCAGCGTGTAATGATGTTTGGACATCACTCCAGTTTACTGACGACCCCACTGGGGCCGGCAATAGAAGCCTACAACTGTCTAACAAGCCATCAGGTGACCGCCGTCGTCAAAGCAACGGGGGATGCAATCTAATCTTCCCTCCATCCCTTCCAGCTCCCAATAAGGACCAGATTATAGAAGTGGCCCATCAATGCTTGGTAACTCGAATCAATTAACGTTAATTCGCACAATGCTATGATGTATTGTGATCACTTTCATTTCGGAGAAGGGGGAAGAAATTGCTATAATTCACCTAAAATGAGGTTGTCTATGGTGCTGAGGTATTAATTGGGTGTCCATATTAAATGGAAAAGGAGCACGGTAGTGAAGGAAAAGTGGATGAGTGACTCTCTTGGCTGCTATTGACCTATCAGAAGAAGACAGTGCCCTTTTCCTTTGCTTTTATCTATTACAGTTTTCCCTATTGCGTGTCAAGTTGATGTATTATAAAAAATTCATTTGGTGACCTTCCACCCCCCTAGCAGATTAAACAATTTCACTGGGATGGCATCATTAACAGGGCCTTGCATTTAATGATGATTTCTCTAAAAGGCCACGGAGATTCGATTTTAAGCTAACAGATTTATTGCACTATTATAACATATCGTAAAAAACTGTACCACCTACGGTCTGGTTTTAGGATAGAAACTGTTTAAGAGTTTATGTGGAGCTTAAAGTGGTATTACCTTGGGATAGGCAGCACGGCAAAGCTCTGACCTCCGGCGGGATGCTGTTTACATTTAATAAAAGACATTTCTCTGACAGTAAACTTGGGGAGTGTGTTATGGAGGAGGCCTGGCTTAGCTCCTCGCCACTGGCCTTGTAAATAGGGGCACTTCCACTGATCTACAGCGATTAATAGAAGTCACTAATGAATCCAGAGGATGCTTATGTCCTATCTGATGCCTCTGCTCTGTCCCTCTCCTTCTAAGGGCTTCTGGTGATCCCACACCTAGACCCTTCATCAGCTTTGTTGTTCTAATAAAAGAAGGGCCTAGAGGGGAAGTCATAGGAGGGGAGGCTGAGGTCACTTGGTTTGCTCAGCCTGGAGAAGAGGACACTGAGGGGACACTTCATTGCAGTTACAACTTCCTCATGAGGGGAAGAGGGGGCCCTCACTGATCTCTGCTCTGTGGGATCAGGGACAGGACCTGAGGGATGACATGAAAATGTGTCATGGGGTGTCTAGGTTGGATGTGAGGAAAAGTTTCTTCACCCAGAGGGTGGCTGGGCACTGGAACAGCTCCCCAGGGCAGTGGTCACAGCACCAAACCTGGCAGAGTTCAAGAAGTGCTTGGACAATGCTCTTAGGTACAGGGTGAGATTGTTGGGTCTGTCCTGTGTAGGGCCTGGGCTCCTGTAGGAGCTGGGATCTATGATTCTCTTTGATTTCTTTATATAATATGGGAAAATACGTGAATTGGTTGAAATAAAAGTCATCCTTCAAATGTATTTTCTTGCTTAAAACAGGAATGGCCTCAGACTCCTCATTAACCTCTGATGCTCATGTCACTCTTCCCCATCTGTATTAATTAGTGCCAAGATCTGCAGGGGGAGACAAAGCTCCTACAGTGCACCTGAGAGAGTAGAGGACCAGTTCATTTCATCATCCCATGACATCAGAACCCATTCTCACCCAAAACTACTGAATTCCTCACAATCCTTCCAGTGAATCTGTACCTACTTTGCCTGCCACAAGTCCTCAGCTTGCCTGTGCCCTGTCCTTGCTGCACCTCCATTCCTTGAATCCCTTGAAGTTACCAACAATCCCCACCTTTTCAACAAAAAATAAAAATGGCTCTTTGGCTGGATCATGATTCATTTAGACATATTACTCCGTAAATTCTTCCCATTTTCCTTCCCATTCCAAGGATATATTGATTTTACAACGCTAGCATTGCAGACATATCAGACAACTGTTCAATTAATTTCAGTGTCTATTAGAAAATTAAATATGCTAGGGGCTGTTCTTTGGCACTTGGGCAAGATGACATATTTCAGCATGGCCTCATCCAAACTTCCAAGTGAAAATGTTTTCTGACTGTATCAGCTCCCAGATCATTTGGGAGTTGTTCAGGACTTTGTCATTGGACCTGAAACACAGCTTAAGAAAGACTGACAGTTTGCTGGTAGAGATGACCAGGTGTCAGTGCCAAGGTTAGATTTTGGCATAATTTAGTTTTCTAGTAGACACATATCCATTGACTTTGATGGACTCTTGACTCAGGTTCTCATCCTGATCTCTTTCCCCTTGAAGTCAATTGATAATAGTAGTTAATCTTCTACTACTTTCTTCTTCTTCTTCCTCTTCCTCTTCCTCTTCCTCTTCCTCTTCCTCTTCCTCTTCTTCTTCTTTTCTTCTTCTTCTTCTTCTTCTTCATCTTTTTCTTCTTTTCTTCTTCTTCTTCTTCTTCTTCTCCTTCTTCTTCTTCTTCTTCTTCTTCTTCTTCTTCTTCTTCTTCTTCTTCTCCTTCTTCTTCTTCTTCTTCTTCTTCTCCCCATGACTATTATTGCTGTAGACATTATTATGGTGACATAACTATATTAGTAATGATATTATTATATTACATTAGATTAGATATCAGGAAGAAATTCCTCCCTGTGAGGGTGGGGAGGCCCTGGCAGATGTTGCCCAGAGAAGCCATGGCTGCCCCACCCCTGGAAGTGTTCAAAGTCAGGTTGGACAGGGCTTGGAGTAACTTGGGATAATGGAAGGTGTCCCTGCCCTTGGCAGGGTGTTGGGTCAAGATGATCCTCAAGGTCCCTTCCAACCCAAATAATTCTATGATTTTATATTTTATCATTATAGTTATTATTGCAATTGTAAATAAAATGACAAGTTCTCCTTGATTTCAGGGATACTTCATTTCCTCTGCCCCAAATCTCCCCACCAAGTTTCTCAATTTATCCATAGTACCCGCAGCAGACCCTCCAGTTTCTATGTGCTCGAACTTCCCTCCTGCTGAAGGACGGGCACTTGCTGTCCTGTGGAGCCTCAGCCTGCTCAGCAGACAGGTGTAGGCACTGATGGTGACAGGATCAGGGATCCCTGGTGTCCCTGCTGACTGAGGCATCCCCAGCCTGCTGTGCCCACATCTAGAAGAGCTGCGGGGCATTGAGCATCAGAGCTGCTCCCTGTCAGCAGGGAATTGCAAACCAGCCTGCTCCTGCCCAGCACGAGGCTCCAGGGTAGTGGCCAACAGGTCTTGCTCTGGTCTTTGCTGGGCTATGAGCACTCATCTACCTCCACCTCCCTAGGGCAAAGCTGTGCCAGGAAAGGCCTGTTTTCCTTCCAGCACAAATCAGCAGGGGAGCAGCAGGATGCTCCTTTCTCCTCCTCCACACTGACATCATTTTAAGGAATACAACTTGCTGTGTGCAGGGTTGTGCCCTAAGGCAGAGGCTCCCTCACAGCAGGAGTCAGGTTGGACCATGTGGGATATAAACACCACACTCCATGCTGTGTTAACCAAGTTCAGATTACCCACAAACAGGCATGCATTTTTACACTTGCATTCTAAGTATCCGTGTCTACTTTTGTTTTGTTCTTTTTTCTTCACCATTGTTTTACCAGAGAGTGAAAGAACAGGGGGGAACGGTTCTAAATTAAAAGAGGAGACATTTAGATTAGNAAGTGAAAGAACAGGGGGGAAGAGGAGACATTTAGATTAGATCTCAAGAAGAAATTTTTTACTGTGAGGTTTGTGCAGGTTGCCCAGAGAAGCTGTGTTTGTCCCATCCCTAGAAGTGTCCCAGATCAGATTGGATGGGGCTTGGAAAACCTGGGATAGTAGAAGGTGTCCCTGCCCATGGCAGGGGGTGGAACTGGATGATCTTTAAGGTCCTTTCTAATCCAAATTTTCTGTGATTCTGTGATTCTATGATTCTATGATTCTGTGATTCTATGATTCTATGATTCTATGACTCTATGATTCTACTCACCCCAGGGAGTGAGAACTACTTCCTAGGTCCACATTTTGCAGCAGCTTCCTCTACGCACTAGATTAGCACAGTTTTAGCATGTAGAGGCCCTGGCGTGAATTCAAGGCATTTTTCTTATTCGTTGTCAGTTTTAAAGAAGCTGAGGAGAGAAAAAAATTTTGAGGCTTTACAGAAACTATGCCAAGACTCATCTAAACCTCTGCACTCAGCTGGAACCAGGGAGCTCACAGAAACCTGCAGCTCTTTAGCTTGAAAACAGGAATGACTTGGTGTGTTGTTCCTGCAGTAAATTTTGGTCACACAGTTGAATGCACAGTTTTGGAAGAAGGTGGATAACAGCACCTTATTGATGCCCTTGACATGAATTTCAAACCTAACACCGCCTTTGAGACCTTCCCACTGACAAAAATACAAGATAAAGAGCCAAGATAAGAAGTAAAACTTCAATCCTTGAGCTGCCTTTCAAGTCTGCACTTACCCTTACACCCTTAGTTGATCTTTCCAGCAGCTTAGTTGATCTTTCCAGTATTTTCCATCAGCTCAGTATGAACAGTTTCTCATTTGTAATACAGAGTAATACTCTGAAAAACATCCACAACCATCACCCAAACCAGAAAAAAACAGTTAAAATCAAAGGAAACTTAAGCTCCACATATCTTGTGCTTGTAAACACCTTTAAGCAAACACTAGAGATCAATGAATAGCTTTTCTTCTTTCATTTCAAGACAATACCAAAGCCCCAGCCACTTCACTGCAATTGCAGATTAGAGCATTTTATATATATATATAAATTATATATATATGTGAGATACTAAATGACACAAAGCACGGGGAGAGGGAATGAAATGATCCAGGCTCAGAATAAAGTGTTGATTCTTTATTCAAACGCAAAAGCACTCTCCTGGGATGTTCTAAGTTAAATTTCAGGCTTGGAAAAACCAATGTCTTTCAAGGGGGTGTCTGTAACTGCTTTATTTCTGTCTGCAGACTTTGCAGATTGGGAATGTGGTGGCAGGAAAATGAAATGCACTGAAACCCTGTAAGTGCTGTGCTTGTGTGGAGGAACCAAGACTTCGTTCTTAGAGGAGCTCAAAGGTTTTCAGTGAAAATCTTTCTGCTGGACAGGGAACATTTGCAGGCTCCACTGCTCTCAGTGCACTGCAATGATGACTTTGGGGCTGAGGCATTGGGTTCACGAGTCCATAAAATCCCTGACACTGCCACACTTCCAACAGGACACCAGGGACATAAATAACTTTGTTAATTTCTCACTTTTCCATCTGTCAACTGGGGATTGAAACAAAAGGATTTTTTCATACATTGGTGCTGCTGTCTGCTTGGAAGTGATAACTGTTTCCTATTTCCATGCATGGTGCTCTCATCCAAGGAATCAAAGTGTTATGATAAGGTAAATTAGTAGATCAAAAATAGGAGCAGAAAAAACCATCTAGAACTTTATTTCTGATTTTCCTTTATTCTTTTTTCTTTCCAATCCCTTTTCACGTGAAAGAAATGGAAGCAGACAACATTCAGAAACGTGCTTATACAGGAGACCCTACAGCATCTCTGTTCAGGTGCAGCCTTCAGATGGAGAAATTGAGAAGCAGCTTCCTGTACAGCCAAAAATAATTTTCCTGGACAGAAAGGTAGAATTTCCCTCCCTATGGATAGAGACTTCTATTAATTCTGTACTATTTTGACACTTGAGATTTTTGACATTTGAGATTTTTGGTACAGGCTCTGCTCTGGGGCTCAGCACTGGCACCAGAGGAACAGGCAGGGGCTGATCCCAAAAAGTTCCAGCAGAACAGGAGGCAGAACTTCTTTCCTGTGCAGTGACCAAGCACTGAACAGAGACCAGAGAGGCTGTGGAGTCTCTCACTGGGGATATTCCAGAACTGTCTGGACACAATCCTGAGCCCTGTGCTCTGGGATGACCCTGCTTGAGCAGGGAGGAGGGAGCAGATGAGCCCCTGTGGTCCCTTCCAACCTGACCCATCCTGTGATGTGGCCTCATCTTGAAAAGTTTTGGTGAACTCTGTGACATTTGTAACCTGTGACACATAAATGCAAACTGCCCTCAGACAGGGGGCATATGGCATACATATAAAAAAATTGTTACAGTTGTTAAAACCATCAAAGCTTTCTTTGCTCTTGCTGAGGAGACAAGATCTTAATGCTTCTGTTCTTCCTCCCAGGGTGAAAGAATTGACAAACTGGGGCCTCCTGCAGAACCCTGGGTTGTATCAGCTCATCTCAAGGACTCCTCTGAGGCTGTGCTGAAAGGTTTGGATGTGCTGAAAGGTTTGGATGTGCTTTCCTATAGCAAAGGTTATGGCAAAGCAGCTATGCAAAAGGATGGTGATAAATTTAGGATTTCTGCCTGAGAAACACTGCAGTTGAAAACCAGTCTTTGGGCTGAAAACAGAAGGTTGCAGTAGGAGTTTGGTGAATTGCCCAGTCATATGCTACAGGGAAAAAAAAAAAAAAAGATTTTACAAAGTATTTTTGTGCTCTGGTAGCTTAAAGGAAGTATATACTATAGTTTGTCTTGAAAAGACATATCTGTGGTCAAAAAAGGAAAGAATGAAGAATTAGAAATCCTAACACTTGATTTTTAATTTATGTTAGCTGGGATAATTTCTTTAGGGTCCACAACAACCTTTTTATCCCAACAAAGGATCAGGCCAAGTACGGACAGAAACAAATGCCTATGGATTGTCATTAACTTACTATAATGTGAAAGTGTTGTTTTTATTTTTCTTTTTTTTGTTTTGTTTTGTTTTGTTGTTTTGTTTTTTTCATGCGGGATCTAAATGTTTCCCTTCTGGTCTTCATTTATCAAAACACATGAACTCATGAAAGACTCATGAAAACTTGTGAAAAACTCTAAACATGTCAGGATTTCCCTCAAACTTGTGTGAGCATTCTTAGATATAAAACCTCGTTTAAGTAGAATGCTGAACCAAATACCCATGGATGGTCATATGCTGCTAAATTAGAAGCTGGAAATTATAATGATTACAAACTTATTAGTTTAATTGCTAAAATATTTAAATATAAGCAAGAAGCACATACAATGAAAAGTTAGATTCCCTATTGCAGAGAAAGTATTTTATTCACAGTAAAGCCATTTATGTGTTATTTTTGAGTTGAAAAGTTCACATTTAGAGAAGATAAGTAGAATTTATGCTGTAGATCACAGCTTCAGTCCCTGTTCGTTAATTAGAAATTCTTCCTACCCCAAGACAGTTCCAGCATTACAAGTTAGAAAAATCTTTTGGTGTTTTCTGTTGCTTTTTGTGCCTTTTTCAGGGCATGCTCCTCAACTCCTTAGGTTTAGATGAGCCACAGACTATTGAGGAAGGAAGGAAGGAAGGAAGGAAGGAAGGAAGGAAGGAAGGAAGGAAGGAAGGAAGGAAGGAAGGAAGGAAGGAAGGAAGGAAGGAAGGAAGGAAGGAAGGAAGGAAGGAAGGAAGGAAGGAAGGAAGGAAGGAAGGAAGGAAGGAAGGAAGGAAGGAAGGAAGGAAGGAAGGAAGGAAGGAAGGAAGGAAGGAAGGAAGGAAGGAAGGAAGGAAGGNAAGTCACTGAAGAGAAAGACACTTCACGTTCTTTAAAAGATACATGCATCAAATTAATAGTCAATAAACTCCAGCAAGGAAAGAGCAGCACAGTACAGATGTTCTGCATGTAATAGTTTGCTGCAGTTTTTCCTTTGACAAACATCCTTATTGCACTCATCTTTTGAAGCACATGAAAGCAGCATTTAATGGAAATGGGTCCCGTCTAGCACACTGAGGCTGCTTCATCTGACAGCAGCCAAAGTGCCTCGTGGAAGGCAGTTTAGCTCCAAATTAGCTGTGCTTCTACGTTAAATACCAGCTTGCCTGAGAGATCTTTGGGAAGACTCCCATATATATCTGTAATATTCTGAGCTTTGAAGCATATGTGCCCAAAAGCTGAGCTAGTCTCTGTTGAGAAGTACAGTACAGTACTCCAGGCTTCATCACACATTAGAAATGGCAATTATAAAGTATTTGAACACAGCTGACAAGGCCCTCTGTTGAAATCCATGTTACAGTGAGTATGAGAGCCAAGGAACTCTTGGTAGTCTGTGCAGACGTTTCCATGAGGAGAATCATATGAGTGATAGATGGCTGAACCAGGATTAGGAGCAATAAAAAGAAATCCACATACCCAGATCTCCATCAAATCTATTCACAGCATAAATCACTGATTATTTACACATCACAGCTGATCCTAGAGACTAGTAATGAAATTGGTGGTTTGGTTTGCTAGGTGCTGCACAGAAATAGAAAAAAAAAAACATATATGTAGTCAAAACTAACTGGGTATTAACAAATTAAATAGTACCAGAGTCATAGAGAGGAGAAACTATATAATTTATGTTGCTAAATAATTAATATGTGTCATGGTTTGGCCTAAGACCTTGACTTGAGCAATTCCTGGCTGTAGTTCAGAGTTTGCTGCTTCACCATGCTGTTCAATACCCTGAACATGAGAATGCAGAGTAGAAATGTCCTGCCCACATTCAGCTTTATGTACCTTCACCTGTGCTGCTTAAGTGCAATAAAATGCCAAACCACCTGCTTCATAAAGCAAATAGTTATGACATGTTGTCTTTCAGCAGGCAAATTCCGTGTTTGTGATCACTGGAGCAAGTCCAGCATCCTGAGGAAGTCCTGGCATCTCATCCCCACCTGAACCAACACTGGGAAATTTGTCAGCCTTTAGGATTTCACCCCTCTCACCTCAAGGGTCTGAATGCAGACCAGACCTGGCCAGCATCAGTCAAAGGCCAGGCCTTGGCTGGTGCTCAAAGATACACCCAATAAAATGGGGATCCAGTTGCAAAGTGAATTATAACATTTAAAAAGAGCCTACAGAAATAACAATCATGGCAAGGGCAAATGTTGGGTCAGAATGAACTCCCTGATAGATCACAAGAGGTAATGTGATGGAGAAATTCTGTTTCCTGGGTTTCATGTTAATGCTCCCCGTGGAGTTTTTCCCTGCCATGTTTCCAGCTGACCGTGTCTCCTGTACTGACTCAAGGCAGTCACCACAGATATTTTCCATGGCCAAACATCTTGCAAAGCATCTGACAGAGCTGGAGAATAATTCCAAGAGATTTAACAATAGGACATGAGGGAATATGCCCCAAAGATAAGGTGAAACACCTAAAAATCAGAAAAGAATTGAAGATTCAGCTTGTTCCTTAGTTACTGTAGTTGAGTCCTTGAGACTATCCTTTTAGGAGTCTCTTATCATCCCTCTCCTAACCTTGGTGAAGAACTTAGTCACACAAGATGTGAGTTCAATTTAAAAATGGGCATTTGGGACTTTCTAGTGCATCTCTGTAGGTCCTGTTACCTTTGTTTGATCCCTTTAACAGCTGCATTCACATTAACACACATTAACACCCCCATAACACACAGAAAATGCCATTTCACAATGAGCTCAAAGAACAAATATTTAGGAACTGAAGCCCTCCAATCCTTCAGGAATTTGATTTCTGAATATTCTCCGTGAAATTTTCTGGAGTTAGACACAATGTTTATGATTAAGATGGATAATGAATTTAGGCTTTCTGAAGTCCCTTAAAATCATGAGGACTCCCTGGGGTCCTTAAGTGGCACTTATCTGGTTGATGTTAATTGCAATATGATTTTTTCTGACTCTCCAGGGCTCACCCAAGTGCAGGTCATAGAGGGATGTGCAAGCTTTTCCAATCTGGCTGTGTCCAGCTCAGGAACAAACTGGAGACTTGTGTTCACTGTCACATCACCTCCAGGTAACCCCTATTTTCTGTGTATTTTTTGATTTGGTGAAATCAAAGCCCTACAGGTGGCCTAAATTTATTGAAAAGGAGTTAAACTTTGTTTGAATGGGTGGAGCTATGCCAAACCTCTAAATAGCCTGAGTGCTGTTCCACATCCAAGTTGGCATTCCCCAGGCAGCAGGAGAGCTGGAGGGTTCCTGTGCTATTCATGCAAGATCTCTCAAATCTAATGAATAAATACAGAGAAGTATTGACAGAAAAAGGTGCCTCTTTCTCCCTGGATTCCCTAATATGCATCCCAAGAAATCAGATACTTAAAAACAGTTAAGTTCCCAGAGCAAAGTTTTCCTATAAATTGCAACCTCTCATTCCCTTTTCCCCCCCTGTTTATATTCAGAAATTTTCCATCTGTGCTCCTGGCTATTTTCATAGTGCCTTTCCTGACTGTTTGCCTGCACCTGGTCACCTTTATAGGTGGTTATGCACATTCAGAGCATGACTCCAGGACTGGGCTCTGCCAGGGCTCTCCTGAAAGCTTATGGAGATGATGTTGGCACCTTCAGAGGCCCCTGAGCAGCTCAGTAAAGAGAAGGCAGGTGTGCTTATGACTTCTTGGAAATGTCAGCTGAAGGGGACACTGGGGACAAGGCACCCTGTGAATTCTGTCTTGGAAAATTCTCAGGATTTCTGCACAAGAGAAGCACCTCTGCAACAGTTTGGGGGCCTGGAATTATCTCTAAATCTGTTTCTGAAGGTATAGAGGGGGTCAAAGTGTTGGTTTCCTGTCTCAGGATGACTGCTGAGGCAAGTCTGTGGAGAAGCAGGAACAGGTCTGGCATGCAGTCCAAGGATATATTTACATATAGATGTTGTAAGATCATGTCTAAAGTCTCTATTATGATATTGCACCAATCCATCTATTCATCCTTCTGTCCATCCATCCAGCCATCCATCCATCCCTCTTTATATATAGATATATATGTGTCATGGATTAACAACTAAATCCATCACAATATGCATGATATCTCTCTAGATAAATACCATTGTAGATTATCTATCTATCTATCTATCTATCTATCTATCTATCTATCTATCTATCTATCTATCTATCATCTATCTGTGTCTGTCTATCTATCTCTCATGTCTTGCCTCATCCAGGAAAAAAACCAAACAGAGGGAACAAGTACATCTGACTGGTCAAGTGGCCAAGTGGAAGTGGGTGATGAAAAAATCTGAGAAAAAAAAAAATAAAATAGAAGTTCCATTTAGGCTGCCACGAGTGGCTCATCCAAATCCAGTGCTTCCCACAGCCTGGCAAAGGGAGAATTGGGGTCCAGGGAGCACGTGGAGGTGGGCCTTTCAAGGGGGGGATTTTTGTGTATTTTGAGCTGCCAAACACACGCAGCTCCCACTACCTTCTCATCAGTGAGAGCAGATGGAAAGTCAGCACCTCACAAGATCTGATTCGTTAGGCTGGAAGTACAGATTAATGAAATGTGTTCAGAAACCCATTTCAGGGAAATCCCAAAATCTTTTTTCTGAACAAAGGTCAAACAGAGATCCCTTTTCTGAAATACTTAGCCAGTCAGAGAGTTACTAAGATTTAATAATAGAATCACAGAGTGGCTGGGATTGGAAGGGATCTTCAAGATCATCGAGTTTCAACTCCCCTGTGTTGGGAAGGGACACCTTTCAGTTGACCAGGATGCTCAGAGCCCCATCCAGGCTGGTGTTCAACACTTCTGGGGATGGGGCAGCCACAGCTTCTCTGGGCAACCTGTGCCAGTGCTTCATATCTTATTTAAACCTGTCCTTTTTCAGCTTCAAGCCTTTCCCCCATGGAGGATGCTTAGAGGTACCAGTGTGTACAGGCAGCTGATGCACCTGTGCACGTACCACCTGTGAAAATCAGATTATTCCACACTTTTAACATGCGTTGCACAAATACACACCAAAGGCACAATCCCTTTTGCTCCTTGTAACTGGGAACCATGCTGGAGACAGCATAAAGCTTTTTACGCTTCCAGATTCTTACTGAAGGGATTTACTTTTGTTGTTTGAGACAAACAAACCAAAATTAAACAATCAAAGTGTGGATGTTTGTGATACATCTTCATGAACCAGTTGCTCTGTGCACCTACCCTGGTGTAATTCACTGTTTGGAGACAGCTCAGGAGGTGCAGCTGATGTTGGCTGCAATAATCCCAAATGTTTTAGTGGTAGTTCCTGGGGAGAGCAGACTATTCACAGCACCACTGCATCGTCTTGCTCCTTGTTTTACAGTAATATTCCCTTCACTGATATGGATCCCAACGGGTTTGATACATCCACTTTCCATTTAAACCAACAGCATCCTACTCACAAACTATTAGAGTAGTGCAAAACACCTTTAAACACCTGTCTGTGTAGAGTCCTTGATACCTGAGAGATTTCTTCTCTTGGCTGAAGTTCATATGTGTTTGTACCTGCAGGCAGATTTCTCCCAATTGGAACATGCTCCCCACCTTGTTCTGAAGCAGCTCAGCTTTGTTCAAGTGGACAACACTGACATAAATCTAATTAGTTTCTGTTAAAGTACTTACAGCTACTTACCCCGGTCTCCAAGCCTCCCTCTGACAGCATTTCTGATTTTTTTTTTTAATGAATTAATGAAAAAAAAAAGGCTTTTAGATTTTTATTAAAAGTGGAACTCAAGTAAAAGAAATATCCATCCATCAAAATGTTTAGAGTTGTGGAGTTAGGACCAATAATGATTCAGGTAGTAAGACAGATAATGAATTGATCTGCTAATCCACATCCTTCAAGGTGGTCTACAGAGAGTATCAGGGACAGTTTTCATAAACTCCTCTCCTTGCCCAGCACATCTGCATTCAGAACTTGTTTTGGAAATAATTTAGGGAATCAAAACCTCTCTCTATTTCAAAAGGTCAGTAGTAAGCATCTTCCAGTCCTTGCAACTCACATCTGAGACCCAATGAACTGGTGAACACAGAAATTGTGAGCAGTGCCTGGCTTGATTCTGCCATTTACAGAAAACTTTAGAATCTCTGGGTGCAGAGCATTACCCAGACCTTCTGTCTTTCAAGAGACCAAATATTTAATGTGTAACAGCAGGGACACTGATGTATTTTATTTATAATGCTCATTATCAACCTGGTGGAAAATATTAACAAGTTCACTGGGAGTTTTCCGCATCATGGATTTAATCTTCATACTGGTGAATGTTTCTGGGTTCCCCCTAACTTCTATTGATATGATTCAGGTATAGCCTGCAAAAAAAAAAAAAAAATCAGTATTAAGAACTGTCTTATCACAACCAGTTTCTCTTGCAGACAATGTGCATGTTCTCTGTAGGGGCCTGATCTGTGTGGCCTCAGAAGCAGATGCATTATGAATGTATTTTCTGGGGTTTGTGTCAGTTAGACAAATTCATGGAAGAAATATTAAGTATTGTTGAATGCAAAGAAGCTGTTTATGCTTCAGGAAGCACTGAAACTTAGCTTGTAGGAATATTGTTACAGGTTTGGGTTGTCCTGGTACTCAGTCCTAAATAAATATTGTTCTTTAGTGTTGGGTCTGTCTGGAGATAGATGGATTTATGGTTTGTCCCTGCATGCATCTTTAACAGTGGCATCCCTGTTAAAAAGCTATAAGATGATGTTTTAGCTGTGAAATTGCTGTCCTTGCCTTTGTAATAAACTGACTGCTTTAAATTCTCAGGGGCAAAGTTCACTGTGCTGTCCCAGCCATTTGCCACCTTCCCTGTGCCCAGGAGAGCCAGGGCCAGCATGATCCTCGTTGTCATACTGGGTTCAGCAGCATCTGCATTCATCACTGTTCTTTCATTCTGCTGGTTCAGGAAGAGCAAAAGCCACAGTAAGTTGGAAATACCCACAAAAACTTATACCTTATACCTTACTCCTTGTTTTATTTAACAAATCCCCAGAGTGGCCACAATGGGTTTCAGACAATAGAACTCAGAAACAGCTCTGAGATGTTCAGTAATCAGGATACAGTTTGTAGTTTATGCAGAGACATGAGCTGGGCTTCAATAATCAATGTGGGTCCCTTCCAATCCAGAATATTCTGTGATTCTATGATAGCTCAAGGCTGTACAGTTTTAAGCCTATAAAAGGTGATCTGAATCTGAATCCAGACAGATATTACAAAAAGTTTCCTCTTGGATTGTTAAGCACTGGAACAAGCTGCCCAGGGCAGGAAGTGTTCAAAGGTGTGTGGACACGGCATTTGGTGGCATATATATATTTGAGCAATATTCTACTATATATCCAACAATATGTTCAAATTTTGCTTGAATTAATAATTTCTGCTGAGCAGAGGATGTACTGGGGGTGATGTGACTGTGTCTCATTGCAGAAATGAAGACTGAACGGCCTCATCTGCCACAGGACAGCACCAAGAGACCCAGTGAACAAGCACAGCCTCCTGCAGTTCCCCCCAGGCCTTGCTACAATCAAGGACCAAATAAAAGTGGAGTGTCTGTAGCAGGAGGTGAGACTGCAATTCATAAGTGACTGGACACCAAAAGAGTCAGTTCATGTCTTTTAACACTTTCAGGTGTTCCCTGGGAGGTGATGGAGTCACCACCATTGCAAGTGTTCAAAAAATGTGTGGGATATGGCAGCTGGGGAGGGGTTTAATGATGGAAACACTGCTGCTGCCTTGGTGGTTGCATGCAATGACCTAAAAGGTTTTTTTTCCAACTTCAGTGATTCCAAGATTCAATAGGTTCGTATAGGATCAATGGCACATTCTCAAGAGGTCTATCTCTTTATTGCCTCCTCCTTCTCCTCCCTGATTTTTTCTTATTTGTCATTTAATCTCCTTTGATACAGATGGAGTGAATTCCCAGCTACACTGAAGGCAGCAGCATAAATCCCCCCTATGCTCATGCTGTGATTCCTGGGGTGTCCTGTGCAGGGACAGGGCCTGGATTTCAGTGGTCCTTTTGGGCCCTTTCCTCACAATTCAGGATATTCCAGGATTCAGTGAGTCCATGATTTCTCCCAGCGTTTTCAGAGTAGGGCAGGGACCAACATTCCTGGTGTCCCGGCACGCCTGGAGGAGCAGGGCTCCTCCCTGCCCAAATCTCCAGGTGCTGGAGGGGGACCAAAAGCTCTGGGCAGGTTTGCAGGCTGTGAAGGACTGCACCGAGTTACACTGCAGGCAAAATAACCCCACCCAGGGCTCATTTGCACGGTGTCTGTGAGTCCAACCCAGCAGCCAAAGCAGCTCCACTCGCACCCACCCCGCCCTGTGTCCCTCCCCGCTCCCCGGGGTCCTGCCACCACCGACCCCTTCCCGCACACCTCCTCCAGACTCGTCCTTTCATCATCTTCTGATCAAACCCGGCTCCTTCTGAGGTCGCGGAGAAGCAGACAGCCCCGGGGGCATGTGGCTGGCAGCACAAAGCACCGGCTTCCCTTTCTGCAAGTGTGAAATGTTCTTACAGCAGTTGAGGGCTTTTTTTTTTTTTTTTT